>JANRGW010054390.1:0-29151 GCA_024733675.1 Psilopsiagon aymara | reverse complement strand
GGCAGAGCATGAGGCTCAGAAAGTCCTTGGCCAGACCAAAATGTACTAAGCAGTAACTAAAACACTGGTGTTATCAGTGCTATTCTCAGGCCACAAGTCAAAAACACAGCGCTGCACTAGCTACCAAGAAGGGGAAAAATGACTGCTGCTGCTGAACCCATGATAGTATTCAAGTTAAAAATATATCATATTATGCATTTGTTGCCTTTGGTTTGGAGATCTATTACTTATTGTTCTCCTGAAAACTTATTACTGTAGCAGAATGATATCAATTGACTGATGTAGCAATTCTTGCACTTGATTCATCTGAATTAGAATCACGTGTTAAAGTATTCTCCATGCCCAGCAAAAATAACTATTTAAAAAACCTTATAGCTAGCATAATTTGTTTTTGTACCCTTCTGTTGATTTGGATTGCTTTAGCCTAACCAGATTATCCCTATTTTAGATTGAATCAAAATACTACTTCTAATTAGGAACACTTCTTTCTCTCGTGACTAGTGGCTGACCTGTCAAGCTTTCCACTAAAATTTTCAAAGAAATATTTGTTTCCCTGTCCTGTGATGCGTTATTCTATATACATGTATTTTTTTATATATATATACAAAGCAGAGCTTCAATAAATATATCACAAATTAAGGCTTTTTAGCATTTTTCTACAGTTTCCAGGAACCTAAGAGTTGCTACTTTTCAACTTGATACCTGGAAGTTCAGACTTTTGAAGATCAGCAAAATGTATTTTATTTAGTGACTGGGCAGTGCTTCTTCTTTAGTGTTTTTTTGGGGTTTTTTTTGTTTGTTTGTTTTTTGTTTGCTTGGTTTTTGGGTTTTGTTTTTTTTTTTTTTTTTTTTTTTTGCTGTTTTTGTGGGGTTTTTTGTGGGCTTTTTTTTTTTTTGCTTGTTTTATTGATGGTGTTGTATTAAAATATGAGCATATTAAACTCCAAATTATGAATAAATAAGTATTACAAACTACACACTCAGTTTGGCTTACCTGCATAATCAAAGCAAACCCAGCAATGAGTGAACTGTCTCAGTGAAATGTGTCACTAAGCTTCTTGATATTTTTCATGTTTATTTCACTGAAAATGGTTAACAGTTGTGGGTTGTTTTTCTTGTTTGTTTTTTTTTTTTTTTTTTTCCCTTTACTTCTTCAGTTATGAGATTTTCTTATTCAGTTTCTTGACCTTTTCCTTGATTTTTCTTGCTATAACAGTCTCTTTAATTTACTCTCTGAAATTCTTCCCTTTCTGCAACATCTGCCTACATCTCCTGTCTCCTAGAAATATATCACAACCCTGGTGTTGTCAACATCTATACAGAAGGGAAAAATGCTGTGATAATTAAGTATTACAAACACAGAACTGTGACATATGATCAACTCCTACCTAGGAAAAAAAACCAACATTTTGTTCAGCCTTATTTGTACCTTCCTAGTAAGCTAGGCTGCATGTTAAAGGAAAGATTGGTAAAATATTATTTGTTTACTATGGAGTTTTGAGAGGAAAGTTAATATTTAAAGGGTAGGTAATAGTTTTTTCCCTAACACACTTACAGGAAGGTTTCTTTGACAGTACCTTTAAGCTATTAACTGCATACAGCAGGTTCCTAGTTTCTTTTATTTTTTATAAAGTAACCTGCATATTACCAGCCTTCTGCAGGACCAGATGACAGTCTGCTAAAGCCTGTAAAAGAGCTGAAGACATTTTTCATGTTCCGTGAAATCCCTGAAAAAGATTAAGGAGAGAAAGCAACTTCTCCTGGTTTCAGAAAAGATGCAGAAAAAAGTCTGTGTAAGAAGGTGTGGTTTCTTTACTTAATGAGTACCCTACAGAATTGGGAAAAGGCAATGGGGCTCATGAATTGCAGTTAAAAAGCCTTCCTTCCTTTTTCTTTATGATGAGCTCCCCAAGCAGCCCTTGTTCCTGTAAAATAGCAGTGTAAAATATGAACCCATGCCAACACTGGACAAATGGATTTTTCTATAGTTTTGTTGATGGGTTAAGCTGCAGTAGACCTACTCTCTTTTTCTGCCAGAATGGGTACTGCTCATAAGGAGTGTCTTTACTGAGCATTGCAGTGATTTTCTGTAGTATTTTGTATTTTATTACCTTAAAATACATCTACAGGATGCCCCAGAGTTACTTGCTTTTGCTTCATATGATTTCATCTTCTCACTTCATATGGTATAATAACATTATGTCATTATTACTAAGCTTTGAGCTTCTCAGGAAAGTAGACATAAAACAGCATTGAATTTTACATTCACTAGTACAATTGTACTAGTGTGCAAAGTATTTCAAATATTTTCGATGCATACTGAGTTTCCTGGTGCAAATTGGGTATTTTCATAAACTTAAATGGGGATAGTATTTTCTTTACCAGCTGAGAACAGGACAAAACCTAACTATATTTCATTTCTTGCCAAGACTTTTATTCAAATTATGGGATTTTAAGCATATTTCCCAAGTAAAAATCATTAATATTTTATGTGATTATACATAATATTTATCATTACTGCTTCACAAGGCCTGTGAAAACCTCACAAAGTTCCAACAAGTCAAATGCAAGGTTCTGCACCCCGATTGAAGCAATCCCAAGCACAAATACAGGCTGTGCAGGGAAAGGACTGAGAGCAGCCCTGAGGAGAATGACTTCGGGGTGTTGGTTGACAAGAAGTTCAACATGACCCAGCAGTGCGCACTTGCAACACAGAAAGCCAACTTTTTGATGCTGGGCTGCATCAAAAGGAGCATGGCCAGCAGGTTGGTGGATGCAATTCTCCCCCTCTCCTTCACTCTGGTGAGACCCCACCTGGTGTACTGCATCCACCTCAGGGCCACCACCATAAGAAGGACATGGACCTACTCAAGTGAGTCCAGAAGAGGGCCACAAAGATGATCAGAGGGCTAGAGCACCTCTCGTATGAAGACAAGCTGAGAGAGTTGGGCTTGTTCAGCCTAGAAAAGGGAAAACTCCAAGGGCACATAGAGCAGCCTTCCAGTCCCTAAAGGGGTCTACAAGAAATCTGGGCAGGGACATTTTATAAGGCCATATAGTGACAGGACAAGGAGGAATGGATTCAAACTGAAATATTAGATATCATAGAATCATAGAATGGTTAGGGTTGGAAAGGACCTTAAAGGTCATCTAGTTTCAACCCCCCTGCCATTGGCAGGGACATCTTACACTACGTAATGTAGCTCAAGGCTCTGTCCAACCTGGCCATGAACACCGTGAGGGATGAAGCATTCACCATTTTGCTGGACAGCCTGTTCCAATGCCTCACCACTCTCACAGTAAAAAACTTCCTTCTCATATCTAACCTGAACTTCCCCTCTTTAAGTTTTAACCTGCTATCCCTTGTCCTATCACTACAGTCCCTAATAAAAAGTCCCTCCCCAGCATCCTTGTAATTCCCCTTCTGATACTGGATGGCTGCTATGAGGTCTCCATGCAGCCTTATCTTCTCCAGGCTGAACAGCCCTAACTTTCTCAGCCTGTCTTCATATGGGAGGTGCTCCAGCCCCTGATCATCCTCGTGGCCCTCCTCTGGACTTGCTGCAACACCTCCATGCCTTCTTATGTTGAGGACACCAGAACTGCACGCAGTACTCCAAGTGAAGTCTCCTGAGAGCAGAGTAAATATAATGGAAAAAGTTCTTCCCTTTGAGGGTGGTGAGGCACTGGAACAGGCTGCTGGGAGAAGCTGTGGGTGCCCCATCCCTGGAAGTTTTGGAGGCCAGGTTGGATGGGCCTTTGAGCAACCTGGTCTAGTGGGAGGTGTTCCTCTCCATGCCAGAGGGACTGGAATGAGATTATCTTTATAGTTCCTTCCAACCCAAACCATCGAGAATAAACAAATGGACAAGAATGCAGAACTGAAATAAATATCCAGTTCTGAATGCACATTAATATTGTTCTTTACTTGTTCATCACTTTTATTTCAGTAGCTTAGGTGTCAAACTAGGTTATTGTCAGAAGCTCCAAACATGTAATTCTACTTCCAAACATGTAATGCTATGGTTCCCATGACATTTTATTCTTTTTTTTTCTTTATTCCAGCATCTACTTGGTGGCTGTCATTGTACTAGTTGAAGTAGTACTCAAAGAGAGAACTTAAGGACCATATTTGCCAAGCATGTACCCCATGCTTGAGTAGCCTAAACTCAGTTACTGAAAGTATTCTAATAGGATTACCATGGTGAGTATATTTTTGTAAGTTAGTTAGCAAATTAGCTTCTATCAGAAAATATTGTACTGGAAGATTAATGCACTTCTATGTTGTCACAGACAGTTTTACTTATACACTGCAACTTTTGCTTAATTCATCCAGTTTAGACATGATGCACCAGAACTAAAGAATGACCAGCCTGTGTCCCTTAACATTTTGTTAGATGCACACTGTGATGCCTGACTTCACAAGGGCTCTTATACCAATTAAAGATCAACAGAAAGCTTTGCCCTTATTTCTCTCTGCAAGTCTTGATTTTTCCTTTGCAGTCACAGTGTAATAAGTGATGGAAGCTCTGTCTTTGTGAAGGATACCTATACCTGAGAATAATACAGGAGCTGGAAGTCAGCTTTTGTATTACTCCTTGATTTATTTGAATGACTTAAAAGTCATCTGTTGATATGGTTTTACAATATTGTCAATTTTCAGAAGACCTTCTAGTCTGAAAGGTACCTCTTATTCCCTCACAGTGCTGATCTGAGTTTGTTACTCTTGAAGTCAACAGCAATTCCAGATTTGGCATTGATTTAAGCCCAAGAGAATATTTAGAAATTCATTTAAACAGGTATAAAAACATACAGTTCCTCTATAGATAGAGTGACTTTCTCTACACATTAGTAATTTATTGATTTTGACTTTTTTTCTATCCATAAAGTAACTGCTTTGATGGAAACCACAGTTCTCTGTGACCTCTTATGTTACTTTGATAATGACAAACCTAATCTCTCTAAATGGAACTTAAAACTTTTTACACAGAAACTGTGGATTAAAAAAAACAAGACAAAAAAAAAAAAAAAAAAAAGAACTAAGACAGTATCAGTTGCAAAATAAAATTTATCTTTACTAAGTTTTTAATGAACTCAAAAATGTAACTGGTTAGCCAACACTATGACATATATGAAAACAGAAATAAAATATAACCATGACCCTATTCATCATGTACTGGAATATGAAGTCACAAGCTAATTTCCTGAACTTAATTATTATGATTTTTTATTCTGCTTGACATCAACCTCCTGAGCTGTGTTAGGAGGAATATTGCCAGTAAGTCAAGAGAGGTGGTCTTACTCCTCTGTTCACCACTGATGAGGCCACACCTGGAGATCTGTGCCCAGTTCTGGGCTCCTTGGTGCAGGGGAGACACAAACATGCTGGAAAAAGTCCAGAGCAGGTCCTCAGAGATGGTTCAGACACTCAAGCGTCTGGCATACAGAAAAAGGCTGAGAGAGCCTTTTTTCTAGCTGGACAGTCAGCTCTAGGAGTTCAATCTGGGGGAGAGAAGGCTCAGGGGCATCTTATCAATGTGTACACCTGGTGAGAGGGAATGAAGAAGATGGAGCCAGACTTCTCAGTGGTGCCCACTGACAGGACACGAAGCAGTGGGCACAAATTAAAATACATAAAATTCCATCTAAACACATGAAAACATTTTTGTTCCCCTTTCTGTTGTTTGTTGGTTTTGTTTGGTGGTTGTTTTTTTCCTGTTACTGTGAGAGTGATCAAACACTGGCACAAGTTGCACAGAGATGCCATGAAGTCTCCAACCTTGGAGATACTGCAAACCTGACTGGACATGGACATGGAAGACCTGCTGTAGCTGAGCTTTCTTTGCACAGGAGCAGGCTGGAGAAGAAAATCATTACGGAAAATGATTCTGTAATTCTATTTCTGTGAATTTTAAATCAGGTATAGACAATAGCTTTTTCTGCTTCATTTTAAAACTTTGGTCACCAAAGTAAGACTCTATTTGTTCTTGAACTAAAAGGCAGTGAGGACCTGTCCTTTTTGTATTTAAAGCTAACAAGAATTTATTAGGCTGTTAACATTTTTGACTTAGTTTAATTACAGCAATTAAGAGATTACCTGCACTGGAGCACTTATCTGCAACTTATCTAGCCTAAAGGTGGGAATCAAAAGGAGAGGAAAAAGGAATTGTTCAAGTTGACACCAGAATTTGAGGCATATTTCTCACCTTTCCATTGTTAAATCAAGTTTGTAAGTGACTGAGCTCTTAGGCAGAAAAATGAAATTGAAGTTCTGATGGAACTTTCAGTCTATTTACCACTTCTTTTTTTTTTTTTAACTAATGCTGTGGAGAAAAACATCCGTGTATTTCCTGCATCACTCCTTGACTTTTGTTTGGTGCTATCACATTTGAACATCCTAGAAAGATGGAAGCACATAACCACATATATTTTTAAACAGAAATAGACTTATAGATGTGATTTTTTTTTCTTTGTTTAAAGACTGAGGTCCTTTCATGACTTCTGCATAACAAATCAGATCACTAATCTTCCAAAGCAATTTAAAATTTTTGGGTAGTCTCACATCAAAATTCCTTTCTAATTTTTCATACACTGCTTTTCACATATTGTCCATTTGCATTAGCTCTGGTACCGTTTATTTTATCAGCTCCTAAATATCTAATTGGACTAAATATTTTTTAAAGTAGTTGAGAGGGGGGTTTCTTTGTTTTCCCAGAGCAGACAGATAGTTCTGTGATTCCCTTCTGAGTTAAATTCTGGTAGACAGATTATAATACTCTTTTCACTGATTCACCCTTATTACACAACACACACTTGACTGAAGGAAGGAAACTACATCCAAGGTGTTAATAGTATCTTCTTCCATTTCACCTTGTTTAGTAAGATTTTCAATTTTAAGCTTGTTTCATGAGTTTGATTTTTGTTCTTTTGCGTTTTTTTGGTAGGTAGGGTTTTTTTTTTTTTTTTTTAGAGTTACATGTCATCCCTGTATCAATCTACAAGTAACTAATAATCCCCTTTAACTCCAGAACTCCTATCACTGATGGAAAGTGTTGTGTGCATTTCTCTAATAACTCATCTTTGGATGCAATAGTCTGTAATCATTATATATGCTTAAGAGACAAATACGGTATCTCCTGTGAATGGATGTAAAAGCAGTCTGTGTGAACAGAATGCACGAAATACGCTCTACTCAGGGCACATGCAATAAGATACTATTTCGCTACCTCCAAAGAGTATTTTGTGCTCCAAATAGGAGAGACAATATGATGAAGAGACATAATTATACTGGAATTAAAGAGAAAGGAGAGAGTAGGGAAAATATATGCATAATTCAGCAGCAACATTTTGAGATTTCATCTTTCCTGACTGACTAGATTAGGCAGCAAAAAATGTGTTCTTTCTACCACCTTAGAAGATAATACAGGTAATATTGCCTTGTGTAGTCTTTTGGGGAAGTAAATCCTACTCATAGATCACTATAGCATCTGCATACAAACAGCTATTAAGCTGATACAAAGAAATAAAGACATAGCTGTTCAGACTTGTGAAACAGAAAAAAAAATGGGTGTTGCTATAAGCAAAAGGTCATCCATCTGTCTGAAGAGTGTTCTCTAATTCATTTCTTACTTGAATCTACTGCGTTGGTATTATGTTACTAGCTCATCAAGCAGTTCTGAATTGCAGTTCAGAGAGAGCTATCAGCTTGCACAGTGATATAGTGTTATGCATATGCTGTAGTTAATACTTAAATATTCAGTGAATCATATACACTGTACATATGCAAATACAAATTTGCAGTGCAAATGAGCTGCAGGGCCTTGAATGCTGGAAAAATAATTGAAGAATGAGGATATTTGAAGAATGAGATTTTCATTTTCTTAGTCTTCAAGATCAAAGGCATAACCATGGCAGGACTCACGCTCTGAGAATATTTACTTTGAGAATTTACCTCTTACTTGTTAGGTTGAATGGGTACCGAAAATTTCTAAAAGATTGATAGACACCACACTTCCCCTGGGTGCAGAATTTTCCTCTTGTCTTCTGGCAAAACCAGGATTAAGCACCTGTTTCTTTACTGACTAGAGGAATTGATTGATGAAAATAATAGCTCATGGATACTTTGGGTTCTAGGCAAATAATCCACTGACACATTAAAAGGATACCTGTATGTCAAGACTTTCACGTTCATATGAGGAAGACAGACATTTATATTCAAACACATGTTATAAGTCAGCACACATTTAGTTCTTCCTGAAATGCAGTAGGAAACACCACCATCATTTATAATATTTATTCAGAAAACACAATACACACAATACTGTATAACAGGGATTATGAAAATAGAAGGAAAATCTATGCAATATAGCAGACTTCAGAAAAATGCAACCAGAAAAAAAGTACCCTCCCACCAGGTATTCATACACATTGATAAGATGCTCCTGATCTTTCTCTCCTCTGGGATGAACTCCTGGAGCTGACTGTCCAGCTAGAAAAAAGGCTCTCTTAGCCTTTTTCTGTATGCCAGATGCTTGAGTGTCTGAATCACCTCTGAGGACCTACTCTGGACTTTTTCCAATATGTTTGTGTCTCCCCTGCACCAAAGAATCCAGAACTGGTTCTCCAAGAGTGGCCTCATCAGTGGTGAACAGAGGAAAAAGACCACCTCTGAAACTGTCCTCCTAACAAAGCTCAGGAGGGGGAAGGACTTGTGTATTACAAGGGCACATGCTGGTGTATCAACAACTTGCTGTCCTTTAGGACTTCCATGTCTTTCACTCCAGAGCTCCTTCCCAGTCATTTGACCCCCATCTTGTCCTGATTATTGCTCTGCAGGTGCCTGACTTTAATTAATTAATAACCAAATTAATCAAAACTGTCATGGAGCATAAAGAAAACTACAAACTTTATCCGGAGAATTTAGGCTTAAATAAAACAAACAAAAAAATCCCAATACCAAACCACAACAAAACCAAAAAAAACCCAGCATCATTAAGGAAGGAGAATTAAATACAAAAGGGAAAGAAAAACTTTCACCAGGAACATAAATATCAGTTCTTCTATGAATACCCTGATACCTTGCAACTTTAAAGATTAGTATCTAATTGATCTAATTTTGTTATCTTAAGAGCCACTTTATGAACTTAAACCAATTTTTCATTTAGTAATTAAAACTAGAAAGAAAATGAACTTAAGAATCAGAATTATTTCCTTGTAATTAAAATATCACTGGTATTTGACAGAAGTTTAAAGCAGGAGTGTTTTTTTTTCCACTTATTTCCACTTTTAAGAGAAAGACACAAATTTTAATGATACTTTTATTAGCTGTCATACGATTTTGATGATGCTGGGATATTTTCATCAGTTTTCAGGCAGGGTTAAGACGTTAAAAAAAAACCCTTTGCATTTCCTATTCTTATGTTGGCTTTCTGATGAGGACAAATATAAACCTAGGCTTTTCAGAAATCTTGATTTATTTTACTAAGAAACTGAGCATTAGCTCTACATAAAATCTGAAGCTTTATATTTGGAAACAACAAAACTTAATACATTTCAAGGACAAGGATTGTATTTGACAACAAAACCACATTTTCCCTCCAGAAAGTGCATTTTATTTTAAATGCTTTTTGTATGACACTTTTGAAAAACACTCTGCATTCAGCTATTTGAAGCTGAAATTGCATAATTTCATGTTACTTTTTCACTGTATTGTACATGATATTTTTGCACCAGAAATGCATCACATTTGAAAACAAATCAAAAACACTGGGAAGAAAGAAATTTCACCTTCACACAGGCTTCCTTCTTATATAAGAAAGGAGAAAGATACATACTTTCATATACCTGAATTTTGTATGAGGTCTAGAAATAGGAGTCCCTTGTATGTCACCTCAATGTATAGCACTTGAAGGATATGAAATCATGACCACGTAAGTAAAGCTTAGATTATTCTTTTCTTGCAGCAGAATTTTTCCCTTGCATTATATAGGTCTTCTATGCTAGACTGTGAAATTTTGGCAGATTAGAAGCTACAAACATTTCTAGAGACAAAAGAACAAGTCTAAAAGAAATGTGAAGAAATGAAAAGGTGTTTACTTAGATTATTGTCCCTGAAACTGAGGGCAATACTGAGTACTCGGAAGCATTCCCTACTTCAATGTCTTCTCTGTTTGTTTAGTGTGGGTTTTTTGTTTGGTTGTTTGGTTTGGGTTCTCTTTTTTATTTTCTTTTTTCTTTCTCCTGACATTAAAGAGGGATGGGTAAAACAGAGGTATAAAAAGACTGAATCTGAAAGAATATATCCTGTATCATCTCCCAGTTTAAGAGAAATGATTGTACAATGACAGACTTTGGTTCTAGACAGACAGGTCAAGTTTTCCTCTTTTCCTACCTAAAACATAAATGGATAACTATATCTGTCCCCACATCCTCTCACAAGCCATACTAACAGATATGGGGATAAAACAGTCAGTTCTGAGACTGTGCACGTATATTGTTCAAAGCTATAAAATACCACAAGCCTGAAAGCTTTATTGAAAAACACTAACAATAAAATGTGGGTTATTTTGTAAACGTGGTGAACACTGACAAATGACAACAGGCACTTAATGACTTTTTTATCCTATTTGAAGAGTGAAACATCAAGTTTGGAAAGCAAGTCTTCTTGGTTCTGGTTTATCTGTTCTGGTGAATTTTACTCTGAAAATGCAGGCAGAAACTCAGAAAGTCTAGAAACCAAACAGAATTTAGGTGTTCTGGTTCTCCTCCACGGCACTTTGCTTTGTTTGCCTTGGCAGCAGGAGGGACCTGCAGAAGCAGGATGAGACTGCCCTGGCCATTTTTGTGGCTAAGGACCTTGGCTGCAGCAGAAATGCCAGAGCTGTCAGCCCCTGCCTGCGAGAGGGCCTCTCTTTGCCCTGCCCCTGGCAGGTCTCTAGCCAGGACAGCATGCTGTCCCAGCCCATCTGGGTAAGCCAGCCTGGCCAAGGGCTCCCCATTCCATCCCATCCCACCCCATCCCATCCCATGCCATTGCATCCTGCCATCTCATCCGAGGAAGGGCTGTCCCCAGCACCTACCTCAGGAGATGTCTCCTCCTCTGTTCCAGCAGTACCTGCTGGCTCTGCTGAAAGAGCATGGGCCACCCACAGAGTGGACCCTCTGAAAGGCAGCCAGCAAGCATGCCTCCAGGAAGATCAGGGAGGCCCTCGACAGAGGAGTGGAGGTGCTCCTGGAAAGCCAACCCATGCTGCTGCTGGCTATCGTCCTGAAGGTGAGCCCTGCTGACCTGGAGCTCAGCAGCTCCCAGCCCTCTTGGTGCTAATGGGCACATGCAGGAGCACAAGCAGAAACCCAGATGCTTGCTCATGAGCCAGAGGATGAGGGATGCTGTGGGTGCTCCTGGGGCCAGTGGTCAAAGCCCCACACGGAGCCCTTGGCACTGCAGGACCTCCTATGCAAGACCCCCTTCAAGCTCTTCTACAGCCCCCTCTACAAGGAGTGGTCTCCTCTTATGGTTCAGTCTGTCAGGGCATAATTAGCCAGGTGCAAAGGGACCCTGCTAGAGGAATGTAACAGAGCTTAAGAACATAAACCAATTATTAGCTGTCTACCATGAGCAAAAGATATCTAGGATGTAAGAGACTATTACAAGCTGAGAATTCATGTACTTACCTCTCTTGATAAAGTACCCAAAGACCATTTCTTAGGCAGGCAAGCATCAGGAAGAAGGGAAGTCCCCACAGCTCCCTGAAATGATTCCTCATTACTATTGAGTTGCCATCCTCTCCTATAGACGTATTGGTAGTGACACTAATGACTTGGGCCTAGAAATGCAGGAAACATCCAGCTAGACTTCACCTATCACCCCTGTTCTGGTTTGGTTTACTTTTAGGGTTATATAATTTTCCATACAGGTGCTTCTTTGTTTTGAATCCTTGAGCTAATGACAGTCCCTCTCTCAACATTCCTACTCCTATATATATATACATATATATATATATATTTAATATTTCTGCACTCTTTCCTATAGTTTTCTCTCAGAACCTGGAGCAAATGTTGTGCTGCCGAGCTATGTCCAAGCTTGTCCTTAGACCCTTAGCACTCAGGCCATTGCGCCTCAGAGGCAGGGGATTTACAGTAGGGCTTGCAGGGAGGTTATCGTGATGGCAAGGAAGCAGAAAATATCGACCCCAATATATGTGCCTATGCATGCATGCTTGTATTTATTTAAAGTAGACATTGTGATATTTCAAAAGGGAAAGACAGAACTTACTCTGACCCAGATATACAAGTTTTTCTTTTTCTTGTGCAAATGGCAAGTGGTGGTAGTACCAAGCTTCCACGTTATGAAGACATCAGTGCTGCAGGTGAATGATAGGTTTTATCACAATAATTCTGCTAGATTGTATACCACTGTTCTGAGAGAGATTGCCTCCAGAACAGCTGATTAGAGGGAAGCCTAAGGTGAAGGAAATGCGCTGTATAAATTTAGACGATCAGCATCCTAATTTTTCACTCGTATACTGCATTCATACTGTTGGCATGTACCCAAGACTTGGAAAAAAGTTGTAACTGAACAGCATGCACCCAACTTAGATAACAGAGTATGATGCGATCCTCTAGACCATGATTCAGAACATACGCCTAAATAAGCAATCATTAAATATAAATGCTGCTTTTTAATATTTTTCACACTTTGTATGGAATATCTAATAATTGTAAAACTGCATACTGTATTTCATCTTCAGATGATCATATTCACATTCGAATCTGACCATGTTTTTTCTTTAAAAAAAGACACTCCTAGTCTGAGATTTAACAACTGCAGTAAGCAGTTTTAGTTTGTTTTGGTTTGTTTTGTTTTAATGAGGGACAGAAGAAGACCAAAAAGGAAGAGAATTTTGTAAACATCAGCTGGAGTTATGTAGGTTCTGCAGATAAATGTGACATGGTATATTCATCCACCTGAAGGTACAATCTTATAACTCTTCTCCATTTTTTCTCATGTGTTAGTTGAGTTACCCCCTTTAATAGTAGAAATGGCAACAGAATCTAATACTGTGTTAGTAATTTTGGCATTGCTTTTCTTCACAATCACTATATCCATGCATGATAAAATAATGAACCAAATCAGCTTTTTTTAAAATTTAAAGCCTACCAATTCATAAAATCCCAGATACATTAGTATATAGAAATCTATCTAGAATATTGTGTAAGCTTCTGCTTCAATCTATTTGAAAAGTATTTTTCACTGTGCTTTTTGTGCTTCTATTCATGTTATCTTAAAAAAGCTACCAACCATAGAAATCAGGACAGTCGCCAAGCTCCGATATATATTTTCTGACTCTTTTCAATGCCTCTCAAAACCCTCAGAACATAAAGTAAAGACAACAGTCAGGATATTCTTCTCCAGGTTCACTCAAATATTACCTTAAGAGCTTATGTGAAGCAAACAGGTGCATTCCTTCCAACTTTTTCCTTTTCCTCATTTGACAGTCTTCCACATTAGCTCAGCAAATGTCATGTTAGAGGTATGTCTTTGACAGATTTTGCAGTTGATTAATATCAAGATGTAGTATCACAAGATATAGCCTAACTGAAAGACATATACAATAACACCCAGTCACTTCACAGTACTTCTGGAAATCTAAATAAAAAGCTTTGTCTTCTATTATATACATTTACAACAGTTAAGTAAAGCAATGTCTCCTTTCATTATCTCAAGAATAGAGTTTTGAAAGATGGTATGAATTTAACTGTAAATTGTTTCACCTTTGTTTGCCTCTTGAAACAGAATTTTTTATTTGTTTAGAGAGTTGTGTTTTTTTTTTTCCCTTGAAGATCTGAATTGTCATTCTTATACACTCATTCCCTGCAAATATCACAAGCAATACTGAGGCAAAATATGTCTGCTATAAATGGAAGAGGTACATATACTTCTGAATGTAAATGAAACTATTCATTGTTTTCTAGTGTAAACTTTTTTGTGTAAGAGCCAAAAATCTTTGTTATGCTCCTGGTAGATTTTTTATGTGAAACTCCTTTCTGTTTGATAAATCTGTTTTTCTGGCAACCAGGTGTCATTAAGTGTCTACAGTGGTAATATTTCTCCATTATTACCATTACAATAGTAATATTTCTCCACCAGTACTAATTGTGGTTTAGATACTTCTTCAGTGCTGGTTTAGCTGGCAGCTTTAGTGAACACTGGTATTGTTTGCATAAGCATTTTAAACACTTTACTGAAAATTTCTGCTTGGAGCACGGCAATATTTTGTATTACTAAGAAATTTCCCAAGAGGACCTATGTTCTAAGAATGAAAATCAATCTTCACTTTACTCAGCTTCCAGAAGATTAAGGAAAGGGGAAATTAAGATTAAGGAAAGCTTAATTCAAGTGGTGATTTTCTTTTTTTTTTGGTACTACAGTTCATATTGGTGATATGCATACTGTACATATGTGTAATTATACTGATATATATAGTACATAGTTTGATGCTCCAGTACTTTTGAAATCTGTATTTTCATATACCTGCCCAAGGAATTTAAACCCCCTTTTTCACATTGCTACTGATTTTTTTTCTACTTTTATTACACATTGACATATCTCTACTCCATTTTTATTGTACATATGTTCCCCTATGTGATCCCTTCCCATTCATAACACTCCTATAAGGCATAAATAGCATTAGACACTAAGCCCACAGAAGGCAGTGGAGTTAGCAGCCATTTTTTTAGCAGTTCATCAAAAATCTCTGATTTCCAGTATTCTAATATGTCTTCAAGCTGCTGTTTTTTTAAAAAATGTTGTCCATATGCTTTTCATTTTTAATGCCTGATGTTATCTAATTTCAGTGGACAATGAAAAGGAAATTTCTTTTGAAAATAGAACAAGTGAATCTCAAGTAACAGAACAAATGGTCTGTGTTAACTTGCAAAAAATGGCACAAGGTGTGAAAATATACAATCATAGAATCATAGAGTAGCCAGGGTAGGAAAGGACCTTAAGACCATTCAGGCCCAATCCCCCAGGGACATCTCCCACTAAACCATGCCACCCAAGGCTCTATCCAAACCAGCCTTGAACACTGCTAGGGAGGGATGGTTCACAACTTCCCTGGGCAACCTCTTCCGGTGCCTCACTACCTTTGTAGTAAAGAACTTCTTCCTCATATACAATCTAAACTTCCCCCATTTAAGTTTGAACCTGTTACACCCTGTCCTATCATTACAGTCCCTAATAAAAAGTCCCTCCCCAGCATCCCTATAGGACCCCTTCAGACACTGGAAGGCTGCTATGAGGTCTCAACACAGCCTTCTCTTCTCCAGGCTGAACAGCCCCAACCTTCTCAGCCTATTTTCATACGAGAGGTGCTCCAGTCCACTGATCATCCTTGTGGCCCTCTTCTGGACTTGTTCCAACAGTTGCATGTCCTCTATGCTGAGGACACCAGAACTGTGCACAATGCTCCTAGTGAGGTCTCACGAGAGCAGCACAGAGGGGCAGGACCACCTCCCTGGACCTGCTGGTCATGATCCTTCTGATGCAGCCCAGGATACGGTTGGCTTCCTGGGTTGCGAGTGCACACTGCTGGCTCATGTCCATTTTCCCATCAACCAACACCCCAAGTCCTTCTGTGCAGAGCTGCTCTGAATCTCTTCTCTGCCCAACCTGTAGCTGAGCCTGGCATTCCCCCGACCCAGGTGTAGGACCTTGCACTTGGCATGGTTAAACTTCATCAGGTTGGCATCAGACAACCTTACAAGCATGTCAAAGTCCCTCTGCATGGCATTCCTTCCCTCCAGCGTAAGGACCAAACCACGCAGCTTGGAGTCATCAGCAAACTTGCTGAGGCGCATTCAATCCCACTGTCCATGTCATCAGCAAAGATGTTGAACAAGACCGGTCCCAACACCGATCCCTGAGGGATTCTACTCATTACTGGTCTCCAGCTGGCCACTGAGCCATTCACAACTCTTTGCATGTGGCCATCCTGCCAGTAATTTATGTACTGAGTGGTCCACCTATCAAATTGATGTCTCTCTAATTTAGAGACAAGGATGTCGTGTGGGACAGTGGCCAATGCTTTGCACAAGTCCAGATATATGACATCAACTACTCTACCCCTGTCCATCAGTTCTGCAGCCCTCTCATAGAAGGCCACCATATTTGCCAGACCAGCTCCACCAGCCCTCAGTAGACCTGGCCTACTAAACTGAGTCCTGTGTTCATGGTACCTGAACCCCTGACTATGGCACCATAGTCATAGATATTTACCAGATGATAAGTATCTTTCAAAAGTGGAACATTATTTATATATTTTTGTAATAGTTTTGTGATATTCAGTATTTGAGCACTGTCTAGAAGTGTTGGAGAATGGACATGTGAACAATCCAGCCCTTAACTTAGTTTCACTCAAGTAGTGAGCAGAAGGCTTCACAGGCAGCTGAGAGGTTTAACAGAGGACGCTTATGTGCCAACAGAGCAGAGGGGCAGGTGTTAGCCTGTTGCTACAGTCATTCATGAGCTGCAGCCAATCATTAAGTGGTGGCTAACACTCGGCTAAGAGGTGTTAACCAATCAGATGTTATCAAATGTTCCAGTATTCTGAAACTTTTCTATTAAAGGCGGTGTTTGTGTATAATAAATTGTCAGCGCCTGATCACATTGGTCATTGTTGCGTTGTCCATGATCTCCCACACAGAAGATCAAATGCAAACTTTAGATTTCTTTTAATTTATTTATAAAGCACTTTTTTTGGAAAAATATGCAAAAATTATGGTATCTTAGGTAGCCAAAAAGCAATTTTACAAAATAAAAAGCCTTGCAAATACATATAATGTAAAAAATAGTTGAGAATTTTCACAACTAAGAAACTCTGCCACTGATTCAGAATTATAGGCTTTCAAAGAACTCAGTATGACATTAATTTCAGTTTCATCCTACCCTTGTTGTTACTTCCACTCATTCAAGTGGAAAGTTTGCTACGTCTTTTAATATACATATACCACTACATATGCAATGCGTTAGCATGTGAGCACATGTGCAGTTAGCAAACTTGCTATCTGTTAAAATAATCATGTTCTGTATTCATTGCATTTGTATCTATAACCAAAACCTGAAACTGAAAAAAAGGATTTTACAGTGCTGCAAAGAGGCATCATGAATTATTTACAGTAAATCAAATTTTATATACCTCCTCAATCTTTCATAAACTGTGTCTTCCTATTTATTTGATATTTTATCCAGAGACTTAAAGCAGCATAAGTCAAGGAAATCTCTTCAAATCCTGAAAGATTTGTAAGAGTGCATGAAGAAACAGTTCTTACAGTAGCTTTTACATTTGATGCAGCTGTAAGGCTACTGATGTCCTATAAGCATGTAATATTGACGGGGAAAGGAGCTAGATTTTCTAAAATGTTCCACACCCTGATCCTCTTTTTATTGTGAGTTAAGGCTAATATAAGTTGTTAGGAAGTGTTAAAAACTTCTCTTAAACTCATTCATTGACTTGGACTTACCATCCTCACTCCTGTATGCACAGAGACAAATATACAGCAACAATAGAAATCTATGAGAGTCAAAACGTAAATCATAATTGAGAAATTAGAATGTTTCTTCTAAAGCACTTCTGGACACTTGAAAACAGAAAAGTTCAGACACATCTTTATTGCAGCTGCAGATGCATCTGGAAGACACTCTTAAGTCCTCTTGTTTAGTGTTAAGGGCAGGAAGTTAGGCTTGATAATCTTTGTGGATGCCTTCCAACTTGAGGTATTCTACGATACAAAATTATGATATATAAGATAAAAATAACATCAAAACGCCTTTCCCACCTTACTCCCCACCCCTTCCCATGCATTTGCATTATGTTGCGGTTTCAGCCCAAGCCAGTAACTCACACCCATGCAGCCAGCTGCTTCCTTGCTCCATCCCTCCTTCTTCCCCCCTGCGCCTGGAGGGATTGGGAGGAGAATCAAAAGAATGTAACCCCTACTGTTTGAGATAAGAACGGTCCAGTAACTAAGGTATAACACAAACCACTACTGCTACCACCAATAAGAATAATGATGAGGGAAATAACAAGGGAAGAGAAGGCAAACGCTCACCATCCGTCAACTGATACCCAGCCCAACCCAAGCAGCGATCCAGCCTTTCTGGGTAACTCCCCCCAGTTTATATACTGAGCATGAGGTGCTGTGGTACCAAATACCTCTTTGGCTACTTTGGGTCAGGTGTCCTGTCTCTGCTTCCTCCCCACTTATTGTGTCCCTCCTCTCAGGCAGAGCATGAAGACTGAAAAGTCCTTGCTTAGAGTAAGCATTACTTAGCAACAACTAAAACATCGCTGTGTTATCAACCTTGTTCTCATACTAAAGCCGAAAACATAGCACTGCACCGGCCACTAAGGTGAAGAAAAATAACTGTTAGAGCTGAACTCAAGACACATTATCATCAGAAGAAGGGAATATCAAGAAGCCATAGGAAACAGGGGCCTCAGACCCAAGTATTTTACTGAGACAAGAACGTGAAGAGGCAATCATTTCCTGCTACCTCTGAGAGCTGTAAGACACTATTTTCATGAAGTACCCTGCATATATTTTCATCCTCATATCCCTCCAGGTTTTTCCTTACTCAGAGCCAATTAAGTTTCCCACTTAACGAGGCACATCCTGGGGTTATAGTATCTGTAATCATCCCCATGGTTTTCTGAAGTGAGTTTAATGCCAAAAATTACAGGGTAATTGTGTTGTTACCTTCCACCACACTTAAAAGCCTAAATTATGTGTTTTATTTGTTTAATTCTGTTTTTCCAAGTACATATTAGCAAAACCCTTTGGAAAACATCAAACAATCTAAGAAACAAAAAAAAACAAACAAAAAATTGTATTGTTTTTATTATCTCTTATTCGTAATTGAAATACCTTTTTTAAGGAGAAAAGAAAGCATTAATGTAATATGTCAATCACTGGGACCTATAATGTCTTGATATCCCCTGAAATAAATAACACATGAAGAAATGTGTTATACATGACACACATGGCAAGGCATTCTGTCATGGGTTCAGCAGTAGCAGGTATTTTTCTCCTTCTTAGTAGTTGGTGCAGCACTGTTTTTGACTTGCGGCCTGAGAGCAGCGCTGATAACACCAATGTTTTGTCATTATTATTATTGGTGGCAGCAGTAGTGGTTTGTGTTATACCTTAGTTATTAAACTGTTCTTATCTCAACCTGTGGGAGTTGCATTCTTTCGATTCTCCATGTAGCAAACTGCGTGGCTGATTTACGGTCTAAACCAGGACACATTCAACAAAACAAAATGCTTGTATGTAAAACAAGTAGAAAATTGTGTAGTAATAAAAATCAGATTATGGCTGTATTCACACTTCCAGTATTATTTATAAAACAGCCAATTTCATGCAGTGTTCTATGAATGCATGAGTTTCAGTTTTTGACAGATGTCAAAGGCTTTACTAAAGAATCCTATGAGTTTCACAAGCCACAAATAAGTCACATACAAAGTGAAAATAGTATTTAGCTTTTTTAATGGTAATTCAAGCCACTACACATCAGGAAATACTGAATATGCAATATTCAAAGATGGCTTGAAAGAAATTATTTGTAAATTTGGAGTTTGGTGACTAAGATACATTTACGTAATACAGCATCATTACCAGCTTGACAGGAGAAGTTATCTGCATTCGCTAGTTTTGTCTTTATCCTGAACAACTTAAAAGACAAATATCTTTGAGAACCACAGTCATCATTAACAGACTGTTGTGGTTTAAGCCCAACCGGCAATCCAGAACCACGCAGCCACTCACTTACTCCCCCCTATTTCTTCCCCCTGCTCTCAGAGGGATGGGGAGGAGAACCAGAAGAATGTAAATCCCACAGGTTGAGATAAGAACTGTCCAGTAAGTAAGGTATAATGCAAAACCACGACTGCTACCATCAATAATAATAATGATAAGAGAAATAACAAAGGAAGCGAATACAACAGCTCACCACCCACCGATCGATACCGAGCCTAATCCAAGCAGTGATCTAACCCTTCTGGGTAACTGCCCCCTGTTTATATACTGGGTATGACGTGCCGTGGTATGGAATACCTCTTTGGTCAGTTTGGGTCAGGTGTCCTGTCTCTGCTTCCTCCCGGCTTCCCCTACTCCCTGGCAGAGCATGAGACTCAGAAAAGTCCTTGGTCAGAGTAAATATTACTTAGCAACAACTAAAAAATCAGTGTTACCAGCGCTGTTCCTAGCCTGAAATCAAAAACGCAGCATTGCACCAGTTACTAAGACTGAGAAAAATGACTGCTACTGCTGAACCCAGGACACAGACTTAGAATTTGATTTAACAATATTGACAAATGACAGTGCCAGTCATTTGTGTGACTGAAAAGACTCAAAAAGGCTGGATGATAGAAGCTTTATGTCACAAAATGTTAAGCCATGTATTATCTGGAAAAAGATTGGTATAAAGTTGACTTGCACTGGAATGAAAAAGACGCTGAATAGCTTACTTGGGCTTGGCTGTAAATTAGCAGTAAAGTTCTTAAGGAGTTCACTTGACACGGTTTGTTTAGAACATTTCATTTAACAATGCGAAACTTCTGCAATGGAAATAAAGTGTAATGTTTTCCCATAAGGAAATCAATATTCTTATTTTTTTAATATTCCAGAAAACATCCTAAACCTAAGCCCTTATATTGGTGATTTTTCTGATAAATAGACATATGGAAATATTCTCCAGATCTCTAAAACTTGTTACGTACAAACATTTCCTAACAAAAATTCTGAAAAAAAATCTTTTTTAGTCCATTTTTAATAAATATATTATAAAATTCTTCGTACTTAATATTTGTTTCAGACGTCAAACCAGACTTGATTATGGCTATTTCCATTTATGTGGAAATGTAAGTGACGTAATAATAATATTAATCTATTTATTTTTAGGAGCTGATCTAGCCTTTGTTTTAGTATAAGCAAGATTTTACCAAAACTGGTATACTAAAGAGTTGATTTTGCCTTGTTTTGTAGCAAGTAGAACTGCAGCTTTATGCTAAGACATGTAAATTAAATGTCAGCTTTCAGTTTTGGTTGTAAACTTTTTGCTGAAAGGTGTAGAAATGTTAGCATCCCGAAAAACAAGCTAAAAAAGCACAAATATACAAAACTGATAACTTATTTTCCCTGTAAATTTAAATATTTCTTATAATATCCTCCATTTTTTTCCAGTTATTGTTTGAAAATATGTCTAATTTCAGCTCAAGTTTTTCAGCGTACTTTCAACTGCGAATTTATAAGAAAACTGCCTATTTAGGAGAATTAAAGTCAGTTAATATAATCAGAAATTTATTTTCAAAATGTCCTGAAAATGTTCTGACATATTGAATATCATGTCATTATTGACAGAGGTCTCAGATAAGGGAACAGAATTAAACTTTTCACAGTACAAAACATTCCTGCCTGAAAAGAACATTTTTTTATTTTTTTCTATGAATGCATGTTAGGTTTATTGTTTCTATCTGTCTCAATTTATTGGAGCAACACTCACTCATAATGAAAATGCACCTAGCATAAATTGGACATAATGAAACCATGAAGACATTTTACTAAAAAAAACCTCCTTTGATTTAAATCTAGTTTGGTTAAGAAATCTAATATTCTCACACTTTTAGGAAGCAAAACAAATTACTCCCACAAACAGTTTTTCTTGGAATCATGAAAGAAAAAAAAAACGATGTTCAAATAGAAAAACTTCGTTCAGATTTTGCCTTTGTCTATTACACAATATTTCCAAGATGCAATTTTATTACAATGAAGTTTTCTTTCACATTTAACTGCTTGTACCTCTATTATTTCAACACGATCCTTCTTAATAAACATAGCATTCTTCCAAATATGCAATTTTCAAAATACAGCAGTTGACACCTTATTTGTGTATTGTTTTTGTTCCATTACTCCTGAATCTTATAATAATTTAATGTGCTCCAGTTCTGTCATGTAATGACAAGTCTGCCGTGTAATTTTTCATACACTTTTACAGCTTCATTTCTTGCTATTTGTTAAATAAATTGATAATTATGATAATTTAAAAATAGCTCCTTTTCTCCCTTAACATTTATTTACCAGGTTCTAAAATCTGTATCCTGCATTGCCTTCTTCCTCTTATAAGATTCAGTTTTTCAAGAATCATCAAAGCACCTTAAAAGAACCACACACTCCAGCCAAAAACCAGCAATGAAACCCAGAACTGTAGCACAAGATGATCTAGAGAATAGAATATTTCAGTTAGAAAGGACATACAATGATCATCTAGCCCAACTGCCTAACCAGTTCAGGACTGAACAAGTTAATGTATGTTATTAGCATCGTTCTCCAAATGCCTCCTAAACACTGACAGGCTTGGGGTATCAAATACCTCTCTAGGAAGCCTGTTTCAGTGTTTGTCTTGGTAAAGAAATGCTTCTTAATGTCCAGTCTAAACCTCTCCTAGTGCAGCTTTGAACCATTCCCACAAATTCTATCACTGGACACAAGGGAAAAGAGATCAGCATCTCCCTCTCCACTTCCCCTTGTCAGGAAGCTGTAGATAGCCAGAAGGTCACCACCTCAGCATCCTTTCCATCAAACTAGAAAAGCCCAAAAAAAACAGTGCTCCTCATAGGACATACTTTTCAGGCCTTTCATCAGCTTTACTGTCCTTCTCTGGATGCATTCAAGGACCTTAACATACTTTTGAAATTATCTTAATATCTGATTCCGTGTATTATTGCTATCTGCATTTTACATGGTTCTCTGAGCTTGATGTGGCCTGCCATGCTCAATTAGTCTTTTTTGTTTAAAGCACCAACTACAGATACTTCATGTAGCACAATTCTTCCTAAAACCATGTTCATTATATGTTAGCAAGATCAAGCCCTTAACACTGCAAGTTGTTGCTATCTGGTTCACACATCTTTCCACTTAGCTTGGTATCAGTTATCAAGTGAGAGAGTTAGGTATTTCAACTGTTAGTTCTGACTGTTCTTAATAGTGAAATACAAATTCACTATTTTGTCTGTGGCATCTGTAGGAACTGCATAGCTAGCTGACCAAGCATTTTCCCAGCTTGTCCTTTTTCAGTCCTGCTTTTTTAGCCTTTCTTAGTAATAGAATAGGTACACAAATCAGAAGCAGTTCAAAAATTGTATGACACATCACAGAGTTATCTCAGCTGTTGTATATGATAAAAGAATTCCCCAACTAATCCAGCAGTGCCAGGTTAATTTATTTAGTGATATTTCCAGCATTTAGATATATAAGGTTACAATAAGGTTGAAATTTTATTTTTACTGAAGTGCTTTTATCTCCTTAAAATTCCGGAGAAGTATATGAATATTCATATCCTTGAAGACAGCAGCTGCATTAAAATCCCATAAAACTGTAAGAGCAGTACACAGTGTAGATGACTTAGAAGTAATACTTGGGGAATCCCCTTAATTTTTAATTTTTTTTTCTTTTTAGTAAATTATATTGATTTCTCTGGAAAACAGACAAAGTAAGTTGACAAAACCCTAAAATAATGGGACCAACACTGGAGTTAACACTCCTCTTTGAAAGCTGTTATTATGCCCTAATACCCAGTGACAACCTTTATTGTTTATCTTTCTATTTCAGCAGACCAAGGCACAAGCACCGAGATGGAGGTGCAATGTTTTCAGTAAACATTAGCAGGGCTGTGATAATGGAATAAACAGTGCGCTGGGATGGTAAGCTAGAATGCAATGCCCAAGTGCACATCTATGCACATAGCAAGCCAATAACACTGGTTACTTGCCAGGTATAGTTTAGAAGACCCCCTAAAAATGAAGTCACCAAATAAAAGATCTAGGTTTGTAAATACTGTAGTACATCCCTGTACTGAAGTAGATCAGATACACAGAAGTGTTTTAGTGACCAGTGACAGATGATTCAGGACTACTCTAACCTGTTCTAAAAGGTGTTACAGCTATACATTAATAGCTCAGTTTCACCAACACCTGCCTGCCTACTGCTGGTAACAGTATGAAAACATATCTTTTCTTTGCAAGTTTATTTTTTCTTGCTTATTTGGTGAACGTGTTTTTTGAAAGGTTACAGCGGCCTTAAAAATTTCTGAAGTCTGTAATTATTATGTGAACAAATCAATGGTAAGGGAGTAAATTATAATAGTTTCATTTAAGTGAATTAGCTGGATTGTCAAGTAGAGCTTCCTGTACCATTTCCTTATAGAGTTTACCTCATATATACACAAAAACCCCAACCAACCAACCAATGAACCAACCAATCAAATCTACAGCTATTTTTAATTTAAAAGACTGCAAATTCAGCATAAGAACAGAACAGACATAAAAGAACTTATAAACAAACTTGTCTCTTTGAGTTACACTGGGGGTTTGTTTCTGCTCTTCTCAGAAATCCATTTGAGAATACACGTGGACAGGTTCCTTTCCCTTTCCTTTTTTTTTCAATTTCCAGCGCTCATCCCTCCAGCATTTTCTCTCACTAAGAATATTCTTTCCCTGAACCACTGCCTTCCTGTACCAGATAATGCTATTACTACCACTGCAGCAGGCCACACAAGTGAAAAAGAAACCTTCCTTTCTCCTGCAACCATTACCTTTATAAAGGGAAATAGCATGCAGTACATAAACTTCAAATAAGGAGGAACCACCTGTTCTGGCTGCTGCGGAAGCAGGGGAAATTTTTGCAACTCCATATTCATTTATTTGGAAGTGAAAATATGACCTCGATTGGCAATTGTGGACTTAAAGCTATGATAGTACAAAAGTGGGCAACTCTTTAAACTTACTGAGAAAATATCTACCACTGTTAATGTCAAACTTAACCCAGCAAGATCTCAACATTCAGATCTCTGGAAACTATGAGGAGTTACATGTTTATTAGTAACAAACATATTTTCTGTAATTTATTCCTAAGGACTATAAAGCTGCTGCAGGTACACTCTGTTACTAAATTTATGGGAGCCTGTAGAAATAGATATTGCAAATGGGAGGAGTCTGCAGTAGGAACATGAGTAACATGCAAATCATGCCCAGCTCTAAGCCAAAGAACCAACTTTAGCTGCAGAATAGTTCTACCTGACCTCAGTGAGTACTGTCTGATAACTGCAGTATTATGCAAATATGGACATGTCATCTGACTCCAGGTGGCTTGTCTTGGCGCTCAGGACCACTGAAGACTAGGGACAGAAAAAAACCCTAGGCTGATTAAATAATATCAGCCCTGCATTGCTCCTCATAGGAAACATCTTGTTCACCTTTTGACTATTATGATGTATGTTATGACAGGCAGATGTAAGGGGAAGGCTGCATCATTCTTTTCCTAAGTTAATAAGATTGCAACTTTCCATTAAATATATTTCTGTATCTTTCAACTAAAAGCTTGGTTTTTTTCCCCTGAGCTTTTGTTCTTGATGGAGTCAGCTCATACCTACTGTACTGAATAAGATGATACACTACAGAAAAGATATATAAACCAAAACACACTCTTTCAGTTTCTCGAAGGACTTGTGCCATTCCTGAAAAGATCATTACCTTACTGAAATAGTAGTCTTTTTACCAGAATAAATGGCAAAGTTCATTTAATAAGGGATGTGTTGATATTAGTGACACTGTTTCATTAAACCTTAAACACTAGTTCTTTTTTTTTTTATAAAAAAAAACATCCACTCTTGGCCTCCCATTTGCTCTTTAAAAAATTTAGATGTTAATTATACCACATGTGGGAAAAGCTCAATGACATTATGCTACCAAAGCTTGGAAAAAACCAAATAAACCCATTTCAGTCTAAAGTACCATCAAGGGAACTGAAACAAGTGTGTGTCAGGTTGTTTAATATTATAGCCTAGGGGGGCATAACACTTCTTATATGTGGGAAGTAAACAGCAGGGCTTTTCACTAAAAAATGAGACAGAGAAAAAACTTGAGATCACAAAACAGAAAACCATATTGCTGATCGGTTATAAATAAATAGAAGAAATGCTTTTTCACAAACTCAAGCTGTGCCTTTCCCAACTAAAATCTCATATTAACTTTTGTGAGACTTTTTTTTTTTTTCTGTTGTTGCATAGCTAGGAAGAACTGAGAAAAACAGAATCTGTTGTTCTTTTACCAGAAAGACTCTTTGTGGCAAAGAGACTTTCTTGCTGTATGTTTCACTTTAACTGAAACCCGAGACTATGACTACCTGACTCACCGTCTATTATATTATTTAAATTCATAGAGCAGAAAATGGAAGCTTTGAAAAATTCAATCCCTCTTTGCAAATTTTTATTGACAGTGTAAAAATATTTGGAGGGCATTATCATGATTACTAAATTAATAAACCAGATTTTTTCCAGATGTGATTTCTGGATATGATCAAATTATAGAATCATAGAATAGCTGGGGCTGGAAAGGACCTTAAGATCATCTAGTTCCAACCTCCCTGCCTTGGGCAGGGAGACCTCCCACTAAACCATGCCACCCAAGGCTCTGTCCACCCCAGCCTTATATTTTTCTCCTGTTCATTACTTTTTGATTTAATTGTGAAATTACCTTCCGAGTCAAAAAGAATGGTATCCTCCCACCAGAAACTGACATTATAAGTATAATGTTCAGGTCATTTTCTAGTAAATAACTTCACACATGCATTTACATTCATTCTTTCAGAAGGCTATTAGGCTCATTTTATTTCACACATGTTGACTTGACAATAGAGACAATAAGGTACGTTGATATCCCCTTTTAATGAGTACAAAAATAATAATTCATAAGTAAAGCTTTTCAGATGAAATGTAACTTTAATTTAGGTTTTGTCTTCAATTGGTGTAAATGCCATAAACTGCCAAGCCAAAACAGATTAACTGGCAGATTTCAAATATCAACTTGCTGTCATGAAAAAAGCTGTAGATTTTTATAATATAGCTTCATGTCTGTCTTAAAAAATTCTGTTTCCCAGTGTTGTAAATAGTGTCAGCAAGGAAAAATTCTGAAGGATTTATTCTCTGTCTAGAACAAAAGATCTCATAGAATTATAGAATAGTTAGGGTTAGAAAGGACCTTAAGATCATCTAGTTCCAACCCCCCTGCCATGGGCAGGGACACCTCACACTAAACCATGTCACCCAAGGCTCTGTCCAACCTGGTCGTGAACACCTATATTCTATAACATTTCTTAGGATTCTCTTGTTCTCACTTCAGCGCAAGTGGATTAGATGCAAACAGCTTCAGTGTTATGGAGGCTAGTAGCCAGTCACAGCAGCTAATAGTAATTCATCCAAGTTCTTAAATCCACACTTTCTCAGACTTTTGGAACTGTAGAACTTCTTTACAGTTAAGAGACAGCAGAGAGAAAAGAAGGACTTAACTATATATGGTCTCCTCAGATATCTGAGGTAGCTTGACTAACTGAAAATGATAGCTAGTAATTAAAATTATTATTTTTTTATCAAATTCAATGAAATCAAGAGGGCTCTCAATGATCAAATATTTTTCGGCTAATAGTGATAATTTTAGGTCTGTATTTTATTATTTTTTTTTTTTTTTAAGTGCTTTAGTACTCATAGCTAAGGAAGTACACAGGGAAAAAGACTGGTCTAGAAATGCAGCCTGGACTTAAGAACCCTCTATATTCTTGAAGAAGACAGAATTTATGAACCTGCTCTAAGCATTCTGCTGTTGGATAATTCTATGTCAGTACTCCAGGGTTTACTTAAGTATATTTTTTAACTGACTTGTCAGCTACTCTGGATTTTGGGTTCCTTACCAGGAGTTCAGTATATTGTTCTGGTAGTTCCAAACATGTGAGTAACAAAGTCCCATTTTGTATCTAGCATGTGTGCAATGGGCATAACAATGGTACACACCTCATGGCACACAGGAACAAGCAAAAAAAGTACAGTTTTAATGCTGAACACGTACAGGCAATTGCTGAGGTTAGTAGCGCGAGAGAGGACACCTCCAACACCTGAGCGGGAGGAAGCTCAGCGTCCAGGAGCCTCAACTCATGGCGAGAGCCATCGAGGGAGCCGCAAGCCCTTCACAGGTCTTCCTCGGGAGCCGGCAGCCTAGCTGACGGGAGCAACTGACTCGCAGGGGGCGGTGCCAGCAGGAGAGGCACCAGCCCTGACTGATTGAAAACCTGCCCAGGGAGTGGGGCACAGGAGTGGGCAAACAAGGCAGGTCGCGCGGGCAGGTGAGCGGGATGGTGAGCACTCGCTTTATGCCCAGGGCCCGATCTGAGAGCTCTGTTTTGGCCGCCCAGGCGGCGGCCAGCGTAGACACCCAGACAGAGCCGATGAGAGGGGAGGCACCGCAGAGCTCGGGATGTAGAGTGTCTGCACTGCTCTCCTGAGGCGAGGGTGTGCAATGGGCGAGGATGCACTCGGTTCGCCCTGATGGAGGTCCTCCTGCAACAGGGGCTGAGCTGCGGGACGGTGTCAATGGGCTGAAAGATGTCAGGGAAGCTGAGAGGAAGCGGCACTGCTTGCTCCACGTCCAAACTGTGCAAGGGTGTCAAGCATCCCCTCTAGCTCAAGGAGGAAAGAAGGAGGCTGCTAAGCCAGAAAGCTGGGAAACAGTAACAAAAAGAAAAAAAAAAAAAAAAGCCAAAAAAAAAAAAAAAAACCAAACAAAAAACAACCGAACAAAAAAACCCCCAACACCAAAAAAAAAAAAAAAAAAAAAAGGGGGTGGAAGAAGACAAATAAAAGAGAGGGGCTTCCTCCTAAATCTGTTGTCCACGCCCAGAACCACTTTGTTGTCCTGCAAGGGGCTAATGGGGAGACACACTCCCACCAGGAACAACCATCTGATATGCTGGCAAAGATCACTACTGGTGCTGCCAGGAAAAAGCAGTGGGTCGTAGTAGTAGGGGACTTCTCTACTCTGAAAGTAACAGAGGCGCCCATCTGTCAGACTGACCCAGTCTCAAGGGAGGTGTGTTGCCCACCAGGGACATGGATCAGGGATGTTGCAGAAAGGCTGCCTGCTCTAGTCAGTCCCACTGACTATTACCCGCTTCTAGTGATCCGTGTGGGTGCTACTGGTATAGAGAGCAGTAGCCCAGAGAACATAAAGGAGGACTACAGAGCTCTGGGAGAGGTGGTCAGGGGCTCTG
>JANRGW010054388.1:12418-24698 GCA_024733675.1 Psilopsiagon aymara | reverse complement strand
CATCGGTGTTATCAGCGCTGTTCCCAGGCTGAAAGTCAAAAACACAGCACTGCACCAGCTACTAAGAAGGAGAAAAATTACTGTTACTGCTGAACCCAGGACACTGACATACAGACAAAACTGTGGATATGATTTCCAGGAAAGACATTGTTTTTGTTTTAATTGAGATTAAGCAGTACATGTGTGTGTAAAACTTCA
Source organism: Psilopsiagon aymara (assembly GCA_024733675.1). NCBI lineage: Eukaryota > Metazoa > Chordata > Aves > Psittaciformes > Psittacidae > Psilopsiagon > Psilopsiagon aymara. Next base: position 24,500 of record JANRGW010054388.1, on the reverse strand, counting down.
TTTTCACCATTTGTAGAGAAATTGGCATGGATTTGTGATGAGCAGGCTCAGTCACTGCTCCCTGTGCTGTGCAGAACTGTACACTTGTCACAGCTCATCTCTGCAGAGCTGTGCTCAGAGGACCTGGCTGCCACACCTAGAGATGCCACCACTGTGGGACATCATTTGCAACTACAGCTGTCCATACATGGACATAGATTTGTGACATTAAGTTAGAAAGCACCAAGTAACACTTTTTCCTTGAAAATGGTGTGTAAGGCCTCTGATTTTCTCAACCACAGGTGCTACAGAGTAGATGAAGGTTGTTCTCCTGGTGTGCTGGGTCTGGGAGAGTCGCTTCCTGAAGAAGGCAGCTCAGGTCCTGCAGCATGAGTACAGGAGGCATTGCAGTTAAGCCAGCTTTATGTTCAGTCAACACTCAGAGAAGAAACCAGCCACCGAGGCATTAACTGAGAGCAAGTTCATTCAGATTAAAAAATGTTAATGATCACTTTTGAAATACTGGGAGCCTATGAGGGACCACCTGCCTGGAATGAGCATTTACCATATGGTGCCTTTGGAAGCTAATATTGATTCTCATTATTTTAAGCGATTACAAACATTGCAGGTGTTTTGTAATAATCTCTATTGTCTAATTAGAACACTCTCAAAAGTAGCTCATTCTGCCTGCTAACGAATATTGATCTGAACAGCTGAGTTTGCCTTGTATGAATGATGGGAGTAGGCTAGCTGACACTTTGTAGGCTCTTTTTCTGACTGATTAATCCAGGACAAGGGGACTAGAGCTTGGTGTTAGAAGTCCCGATTCACCCTGAAGTCTGATCAGCCTTGCCAGGAGGACCTAGAACTTGCACCAGAATTTTCCAGTTAAGTAAAGCATTGATACATGTATGAAATTGCACATTTTGTCTTACAGTGATGGACAAAAAAAAAAAGAAGGAAAAACAGTGAAAGTCATTGTGGAACAGTTAAGCCATCACAGAAATATTTATATGGGAATGTGATACTGGAGTTTGCACATTTATGTCATTCTTGAGATAGAGTCGTTATTTCTGTCATCACTGATGCACAGTCATTTCTTGGAAAGTACTGAAGAAACTTATAACCGAACAGCGCTGGTGAAGGCCACTAACAGAGGTAATGGAAGTGCTTTTCTTTCCTTTTCTTTTGTAATTGATACTACTTCTGGCAAGGTGGACACAAATGATCAGCATAGACCAAAAGTAAAGGCTGCTGGAGAAACTGGAGTTCATTAATTTTTTTGGGATGAAATTTAAGCAGGTAAATGTAAGAGAGATATTGGAGTATCTTGAAAAGACTCCTTTATCTGTTTTCCCTTATGCAAGTTTGTGGTCTTCTTGTGCAGGCAGTTTCCTTCTGTGAATAAGCTCATACCTGAATTTACAGCAAGGAGAGGATGCATGTATTGTGAGCCCTTTGGCTTTTTGGCCTCCCTAGGTCATAATGAGTTAGAAGTGCAGCTTTCTTAAATCTTAAAAAGATTTCTGCTCAAGGTGGATATGGATGACTATAAGCATTTGTGGGCTTCTGAAACTTCAGCATGAAAATTAAAACCTTAAGTATCAGGGATGAGTAGAGATGGAGGCATCTAAAAGATAAGAGGGTAGGGACATCATTTAGTTATGGCCTTTCTCTCTTTACAGGTTAATGTATATCACTGATTACTGTTACACCAGAAAGCACTGCAGGCCATTAAGCTGCTGCTTTTTGAGGTCTTGGAGTGTAATGGGAACATATTCTCTCCCACATTTGCTTTGAGAATCTCATTTTCTCAGCATGATAGAAACACACACCAAAAAATGATTGATGTTCATGTTGTCAGAGCTGCCAACTGTTGTTCATATGCCTGCTATGATACATGCATTTTTGATAGGTCTTTCACAGTTTCCTCTGTGTCAGAGAAGATGCCAAGAGGAAAAATGAGTAAGGTACTGCTCCGTAAATAGGCATGCTGCCTAGGGTTTGGGGTACTGTCCAGTCTTGTCTATATTGTTTTTCTCATCTGATTTTAACAACCGTTTCTGAGTCCCTAATAAACATCATTGTATTTGTGGAGGAGTATGTATTCCATAGGGAAAACCAGTACAGGGCTGCCTTATATCTGGTGAAATAGAATATGGAAGAGAATCTTGTTCTCTGATGAAAACTGTGGTTCATTTGCTTTGCTAGTTTGCTTCTCAGGAGAGGAAAGCCTAGAGGGCTGCCTGTGTACCGGGACATCTAATGTCTCTAGCCCTCAGACAGCAGTGTGTACCAAGAGCCAAGAATCTGTTTGCTGGGCTTGTCAAAAGTAGGAAAAAAAGTTGGGGACCTGGCACCAAATTGTTGATGTCTCCATGTTTTACAAGCAACAATTTGGTGCCATGTCTCCATGTAAAACATGGAGACATGTAAAATATGGAGACATGTATTACAGCTCAATAGTAACTGAAGGCGTTTCAGTGAAAGAGGGATGTAAATCTCTCTGGATTTTAATCTAATAGTGCTGCCTGATAAAGAAGAAAAAAGAAATTATGGTTTCCTTCTTGGTTTGTCTAAATGTTCAATTCTAGTTGTATTTTATTGGTTTTCTTTTCATTAATGGAACAGGGTTATAGGCAGTTGGTTAGGGGGAGTTTGAAGGACCTAAAAAATGAGGAAGATTTTGTCTCAGTCCTATTGAGCAGAAACTCAATTTGATAAACTTACCTTTCTGGACTAAAAGCCTGATTCCGTAGGTGCGTAATGTTGGCACACCTAATAGACCAGGTGGTGCAGGACACTGCCAGCATGTTGTGGTGCCATTCATCTCCAGGAATTTGTTTCAATACAGACTGGCTCAATAGGAAATAGAGGATAGTTCTTGCTAATGGATGTTTGGTGACATCCTTTAGGCTAGTAATAAGTTTGCACGGTTTCAGTTCTTATTTTGGGGTGGCAAATTCATTACTGTTTTTCAGGCTGCCTGGCAAACCCAGCAGAAAGGCCAAGATCAGCCTGAGAAGACACTGAAGTGCTCATGTTTTTCTGAAAGTGAATTAATTCTTCTCCTACTATTGTAAAGACTTGGGAGGATAGAGTTGTGAGGATAGTGTGTATGGACCTTGCTTTGTTGCTGCTATACCATGTAATTTACTGTCTTGCCTGTGCATATTTTAAAATTTTAAGTTTATAGTTACATCCAGCTTGATAGCAAATAAATAAGTTCATTAATATAATGCAAACTCCTTAATATTGTTTATGGAGCTGCACAAAATTTGATAGCTATATCTGCTCTGGAAGTTTTGTATTGTGTTTCTTTGGCCTCTTCCTGAGGAAGGGTAAGAAATTCTACTCTGAAAAACAACCAACCAAATCAGAACTTTAGCTTGAAATTCAGTTAAGATTTGTCCTGAGGTTGGGAAAGCATGAATGCTTTTCTTCTGTTATCCTGAGTCTCTGCATACATGGATCCTAGCCAAAAAGCCTTTTCATTTGGTATTTCGTAATTGACTTCATATAGCGAGTTCAGGGAATTTCCTGTCTGTTTTAATCAGGACTGTTCTCAAGAAATTCCCAGCCTGATTTTTGCACATTATGGAGAATTTCAGTTGCATAAGTGGAAAAAGCGATCTCTTCTTCTCTCTGCTTTTGTTGCTTGAAAAAATGTCAGTCTTGTTTCAGAAAAGGGAAATTTATAAAGCTGACACTTGGTTATTCTTCACATTGTTTTAATGACTCTTATGATTCTCCTATTAATTAAAAGCACTGTAGCTGAAAGCCCCAACTCTGACTCTATCATGAAGTCTTAAAAGATAGTTACTTGACAGTTGTGGCAGTAGAATGCTACTTAAGATACATGTGATATTATGTAGGTGAAGAAGTTGGGCAGTGTTTTCTCCCCTGTACTGTCATTGAGAATATGACTGATGGAGCCAGGGACTGCTGTTGTTTTCTCTTGGGTGTGATGGTGATGCTAGGTTTTTCTTTTTTGGGGGCTGAAGGAAGGAACAGTGAAAATCACTGTGTAGGTGTACCTAGAAGGGGAAATGTGAAAGAGCCAGCTTTTCTTGCCCTTGGTGGTTTCTGTTGATAAAATATGATATGATACAGTATATTTTTAGTTTTTCAGGGTTTGAAACCCTTAAAACGAAGAACCCAGATGGTCAAGAGCACTTTTTAAGCTGCTGTTCGAAGTTAGATGCAAAACCACACAAGGCACTTTGAGCTGGTGCCTTCACAGAGGCAAAGACATTTCCAAATCCATACTCTGGACAGCAGTCATTGTGAGTTGAAGCTGATGGTGCCTTTGTGGAGGAGATCCTTAGACCAAAAAAAGCTGCAGTACAAATGCACCATTTTTGTATTTCCATGTGCCAGACAAGAGGGATGAAACAACAGCTTTTGCCACAGCTGATGGTTTTATTCAAAAGCTATGAAAGAAATGTGAGAAAGCTGGAAAAAATGATGGTCTATGGGCCACCACTTTCATTGCTGCAAGACAAAACCTGACTCTGGAAGTGACTGGCACTGTAAAATGCAGCTTTTATCCTAGCAGCACTGGTTAGGGGTATTCTCTTGCCCAGGGCAGCGTGTAAATCATAGAATCATGAAATAGATAGTATTGGAAAGATCATCTAGTTCCAACCCTCCTGCCATGGGCAGGGACATGTAAATGTGGAACAGCACCCAGTGGAAAGATGTGGGTACCCACTGATGCAGTTGTTTGTGGTTGTGTAATATGCTTTCATTTGGACTTGGCTTCTGAGATACAGTCCTCCTCATCTCCTGTCAGCCCCTTCTACTTGCCTTTATCTTCCTTTATTATTTAATGAAAAACTAGAGACGTATGTTCATAAAAATAAGCTCCCAATCAGAAAAAGCTGTAAGTTAATGTCTTTCACACCTATCCTCCAAATCCCAAGTTAGGGAGCCCTATCTGTCTCTGGCTCAGATTAGGTTTTAATTCCCTTTTTTTTTTGTTGTGGTGTGAGACCCTGCTACGGAAGAATGTGTTTGACATTTTTCCAAGAAAAAAGGGGATGAATTGCATTATTTCAGGTGAGAGGCAGAAAGTGGGCTTTGGTGGAGCAAGGCTGTTGCAGGCAGGTTCTGCCAGAGGTGCCAGTGCAGCAGCTGTTCCATGCAAGGGCTCCTAGCATGGTCATGGGGGCCAGCCTACCCTGGCGATGTGGCTGGAGCAAGCTTGGTCTCACACATCTGTGGCTCCATTTCAGTGCTGCTTTGATAGCCACAGACTTTTAGAAAACACTCAGCTCAAAGGGGGGAATTAGTGTCACGGGGACTGTTTTCTTTATGGGAAAAGTCTTGGTTGGATGGCTCAGCCAATAAAGATGTTAATGTATTTGCTTAGTGCATAACCCACATATTTCAGCTCCCTGGATGGGGTCTTTATTTCTGAGGTGAATGACTGAGGAACATTTAACTCATAGCTGCCAGGGGATTGGGAAAGTGCAAGGTTTTCTGGAATGTGAGGTGTTCCATTTTTAAGATCTAATGTTAATTCTTTTGCTTTTTTATTCACTCTGGCTGTGTGAATAAAAAGGCATTACTTTCACAGACAGGAAGATTTCCCCCTGCCCAAGCTGTTAAGCCTGGTGATACAGCACTCAGTTATATCTCTGTCAAGGCTTACATTTACTTTCACCATTGTAACTTGTCCATCATTACTTTGATGTTGGAATTCAGCCTTTTTTAAATCTGTTGTTGTTATTGTGTGAATTAGGCACTTGTAATCGGCCTGTGATGAACTGGACTGGAGATGGATTGGAACCATTCTCTCTAGACATGATCAGAAGTGCAGCCTCCATCCCCTGCTGATCTCATCCTTTCCCTCCTGTGAGGAGCAGAACTTTCACCGCTATTGCTAAGAGTGAAACTGATGTTCAAATTCTAGATACTACATATCCCTTGCTTATTGTTGGAGAAAATGAAATGTCAGCCTGTAAGATTATCCTGTAGTTTTCTTCTGCCTTCCCTATATACCTGCAAGTGATTTCTAAAATAGTTGGAACTGCTAGTCTATGCTGAAGTAATTACAATTGCTGCACTCAGGTACATTCAGCAGAGGAACCTGCGGAGATTCTCATGAGATGGCAAGGGATTGTTCATTAAGCTGGTTTCTGTGCCTTCAGTGAAAGCTGTAGAAGTATCTTGGGTGAGGATTGAGAGTCAAGAATAGGGGTATGTCTGGTTAAGAATGGCAGGTGACCAAACTTGTATTGGTTTATCCCAGCATCCTGAAAATATGGTGAAGGAGCTCAGTCATGTGCTGCCTAAACTGACTCTTGTGGGAGGGCAGCCACAGCTGGAACTTGTAGGGTGTTCTATACTAAGATTACTTTGGGGGTTATAATTCTCTTGGCTAAGATTACATAGGGATTCAAGAGGTTCTCCCTGACTAAGATGAGGGTTGGAGCTTGTAGGCAGCTGTTGGGATTGGACACTGATACTGAGGTTTTGTTTTGCATTTTAGACTTTGTAAGGGTGGGAACTGCAGATGTATTGGTGTGTCAGGGCTCTGAGTGCTCTAATAAGCTTTAGTAGTCTTGATGAGCCTCACCTGGGGACCACTTTTGTGGGCCCAGGAGCTCTGTTTTATCTCAGCCCTGGGGTCTTAGTCCTTATTTGAACTATGCTGGGAGGAGGACTACTGATTATTAGTTTAGTTGCAGCTGTATTGATGCCTAGCTATAGGTCCCTGTGAACTAGACCTGAACTTGCAGACTTGTTTCCTAACTTTGACTACCTGGTTTGATTTTTAGCCTAGCTTCGTCAACATGGCTGTTTCTGGCAGTTGCCAGATCTTATCCTCTCTCTGATTTATAGTTGATTTCCTGTGGAACTGCCTTGTCACCATGATACTGCCTTACAATCTGAATTCTTGACTGGATGTGGTTGTCATCTCCAGGTCTGTCTTGATTTTTTTATTACTTAGTTTCCAGGCTTGATTGAAGCTAAAGGCCAGAAAGTGTTGTTAGGCTAAGTCAATTATATTTTCTATCTTGTTTACCTGGTGTAAGATATCAGGACTCCAGAATTCCTTCATTGCTTCTCTAGTTATCTACTAAGTAATGAAGCAAGGTAAGAGCTACGTAAGTGAATTATAGCTTTTTTTTGCTACCACTTTGCTATACACCACAAGTTACTTACCTCTAACTTTGTGAGTTCTTTCTCTTTAGATAGCAATCTAGAGGGATGGTAGATGTCATTTCTGTTTTTATACTATACTTTTGCCTAATGAGATGGAGATTATTGTGAATAGCTGTAAGAGTTACTGAGATATATTTATATATTAAAAAAAAAAAAAATACAGCAGTAGTAAGGATCTGATAGTTTTGCTGGTGTATTACTATGGAGACCTGCTCTCTGAGTCTTGGCTATAACAAACCAACTTATTTTAAGGTACTGGCTGTGGGCCAGACTTGAGTTGGCAGCTATGTGATAAAAAGGGTAAGAATACATAACTGGCTGTTGAATTGGATAGTTCTAGGACTGAATTTCTTATCTACTTGAGCATCCATATTATTGTTTGAGCCTCCCTGGAGTAGAAGAGATTTGTCTGAGCTGGGCAAAATTAGGATGGGAGAAAAAGCAAGCTGAAGCTGACTTGCCCACAGCAGCTTGAACTGTTTTCTCCCTGCAGTCAGTGTGTTGGGTCCTTATGCTATTAGCAGTACTTGAACATCTATGTGTACATAGTTACCTATGAACAGAATATCTATCTGTATATAGTGTAGATCTTATTCACTGCTACAGAGATTGAAAGCATATCAAATGAATCCTTGGCCTTTGGTAATCATTTAATGGGAGGCAGCAGACACTTTTTGTCCACTTCTTACTTCTTTTATGCAGACTGATGGCTGAGAGGGCTTGGTTGAGGAACAGGAAAGTCTAATCCCAAGTTTGCACCTAGATCTTTCATTTTGTCCTCCTGGCTGCTGGTTCATGGGAAGCCAGGTCTGTGGATATGGAGGGAAAAGCTGTTCTAGTTCCCATGTCAAAGCAAACATGATACTGACCAGGTTACTCTTCCAGATAAGTGAAAGCAGCTGCTCCAACAAGGGGGCTTAACTGGAAACATGTTTTTTCCCTGCTTGTACTCTGGCTAGTGCTGTACAGTTGCTGCAGTAGTGACACTTTTGTGTGGAGTATAAAGAATTTATTTCTGAGGATGATCTGTACAACTTGTGTGACTTTCTGCCATTAGATAATTATGGCCAGTTGTTTAGCATTTTAAAACAGTATTGTCCATAAATTGCCATTGCGTTACTAGATCTCTGGCACAAATTCTCAGGGCATAGTTCAGCTGCTATTGAAATATTTGGCTTCTGTTAATCCCTACCTACTCCTATGTAGCTCTTTGATAATGCTTTTCCTCCATTCTATTCTGTGGCCTTTCTAGGACTGACATGGGTCACAGTCGTGGACAAGCAGCAGCAAAATTCTCCCAAGTAAAAATTCTAATTCTTTTCCTCAGTGGGATTTGTAGTAGTTGAGGACTCAAAGTCCTGTAGTCGCAGGTAATCTATGTGAATGCAAAGCAGACAAGGAGTTACTTTTTATGTTTTTAGAAATGTTGCCTCTCTGAAAAGCCTGTGTTGAACAGACTCTGCATAATCGGGACTTGAAATTCCACAGTGAAATTCCTTTTTCAGAGGGGGACAAAATGATTTGGTTACCTTTTAACACACAGAATAAGACAGAAAGAATAGTTAATGGGGAAGGAGCCTACATTGTGCTTTCTTTTGGAAGATCACTTAAGATAAATACTGTTCGTTTGGCAATCTGGTTTTGAAAGAATTGTGGTGTGAGAGAATGGGAGAAAGAATGTGCAGGGAATCTGAAAATGAGATAGTCCCCAGCTCTTTCAGAACGGGCTGAATAGGAGCGATAAGAGAAAGGAATGGGCTACCTGCCTGTATTGAACTGCCTATGTGAAAAACTAAAGCAAGCAAGCTAGCTGTCCTTGATAAAATCAAGATTTGAAGCTTACAGAGCCAGGATGTTGTTTGTTGCTTAATGTTTGTAGCCTAACAAAATTCAATAGATTTTTTTGAAGTATGCCTGCATTTAAAGTTTGGGGGTGTTTTGTTATTTCTGAATGAAAGGGAATTAAGCAGTGAAAACTTTTAAAGTGGAGACAGCTACAGAAGGATTGCAGCAGGGGCTTCTAGAGCTGAAAGGACTTTTCTCAGCATCTGCCTTCTTCCAGTCACTTGTAATTTGAAAATGGCTGAAGTTCAGAGGCTTTGGGATCTTAAATTTTTAAGCATGAATTCTTGGGCCAAGAAAATGGGCATGGAAATCTCCCATGAGGAGTATGTTTGTGAAGTTCTTGGACAGATTCTCAGGAAAGTGTGTTGTGGAAATCTAAGCACTTTCATTTCCTTTTGAATCAGGTCTTTAATTTCTGTCAGAGTACTGAATTAAAATTTCAAGGTTTTGGTAAACTTCTCAGGCTTTGCATGTGGCATGATGCTGCAGAGGATAACATTAGAGTAAGTCACTGGGATAAGAAGTAGGAAAAGTTGGCACGAAGACAGATTTAGTGAAGTGGCTAGAGATAGATTTAGAACTATGCATCGTCAAATAAGAGAACATGATGGACAGAAAGAGAAATAAAGTGGTAAGGTAACAGATTAAAATGGACACTGCAACAAATGTATCAAAAGATGCACCATATTCTTTGCAGCTAAGAAAAGTCAAAGTGAGGACAGAAGTAAAGCAAAAGAAGGAGTAGATGTATATTTACTAACTATAAATGTATTTGGTGTTACGCTTGTGTATAGTTATGGTTTGTTTCACTTTAAATAAAGAGTGATTAGGGTGAGGAGGGGAAGACATTGTCACATAGAAATTAATCTGAACTAGTAGATACTCTTAGCACTGGATTATAGTTTAGTACATGAAGAGGAGAGGAAGATTCTTGCCTCTTCCACCCCTTTAAAGAGATGCAGTTCAGTGAATACAACTAGAACAGTGGGTGTCACTAGCCCTACTAGAGGTGGGAATCTGTAGCATGGAGAGATTTTAGCAATGTGGTCTAGTGTGAGGTGTCCCTGCCCGTGGCACAGGGTTTGGAACTGGATGATCTTCAGCGTCCCTTCCAACCCAAACCATTCTGCATCTTCTTTGTGACATATCAGTGAAGCTTCTTTGGGATTTTTTTTGTGTGGTAACTGAGCAATCACACTTCCAGTCTCAGTTGCTGGATTATGTAGATAATTACTACCTCTAAGATTCAGGGCTGATGTGGTTCAAATCAAAACCACAAAATGAAGCCATTTGAAAATGCTAGGAATTTAAATATTGGACTTGGTTAGTAGATAAGTCACAAACTATGACAGAGTTTGGAGCAGAGCACAGAAATCCCAGCTTTGCTTTGGCTGCCACATGCATTTTGATTCACTTGCGTTATTCAAAGGGAGAAGGTCTTGTAACCAACAGAAGTTGGGTTGTTGATATACTTGTATGTCTACAAACCTACCTTAATTATTCTTGGACATGGAAGGTTTGTACAGTTCTTCGTGGAAAAAGAAAAACGCAGACAACCCTCTTCCCTTCCCTGTCTCGATTGGTTTACAATCAGGAAGAAAAATGAGTGAGTTGAGTGGAAGAGACTGCAGTCACATTCTGGTCAAAAATAATAGCACTCTAAGATAACCATCAGATATTTAGTTCCTGGTAACTGAATATTCCAGTTGCCATAACAACACACAAAGACTGTCATATTTTACTCCACATGCTTTTAAAGAACTTTATGAGCCATGACCAGAAAATTCCATCAGGATTAAAAGCAAACAAAACTGAAAACACACAGTTATTAGGTTCCTAGCAGCCCACAGTTTATGTAAAACCTAAGAAATGGAGGGTGTGTTCTGTGCTTGGATGGAAGTGGCAACACTGAAAGCACATGAAGAGTATTTTGTTGTGATGGTAATGCTGTTGCCTGTAGAATCAGTAAGGCTTGGGAGGCTCTGTGCCAGATGGAAGTGACCTAATTTGTGCGAGTACTTGTCTCCCTGCCCTTACTCACAAGTAGAACTGGGAAAACATGTTGGCAAATGCCTAAATATGACTGATTTTTGGCTTTCGTCCCACTGTGAAGTTGTACTTATTTGAGTTTAGAGCTTAAGAGCAAGACCTTTAAGTACGCCTGCAGCTGGACCAGGCTGGTTGTGTTGGAAGGGCAGCTACCACCATACAGTGGTAGAACACATTAAAAGAGCAGCAATCTAGACATTGTGCCATAATTTGAATGCAGAATTTGTGCTCTTATACTGCCTTGCTTCTCGTGTTAGTGAATTGGTACAACCCAGTCTTCCTTGATTTCAGCAGCTGAAAATTCAGCTTATGTTTTCCTAGATCTTTCCTAGAGGTGGTGATCTTAAAACCACTGCCTGGAAAGAATGGACAAAATTATGCCTACCTGTGCCTGCAGCTGGCCGAAAGACCCGTTTTCAGAAGAGTGGAATGGCCTAGCTCATGTGGCCAGTGGCTGAACTTAGAATCATAGAATAGTTAGGGTTGGAAAGGACCTTAGGATCATCTAGTTCCAACCCCCCTGCCATGCACTAAACCGTGTCACCCAAGATTCCATCCATCATGGTCTTGAACACTGCCATGGATGGAGCATTCATAATTTCCTTGGGCAACCTGTTCCAGTGCCTCACCACCCTCACAATACAGAGCTTCTTCCTCGTATCCGATCTAAACTTTCCCTGTCTAAGTTTGAACCCGATACCCCTTGTCCTGTAGCTACAGTCTGTAATGAAGAGTCCCTCTCCAGCATTCTTGTAGGCCCCTTTCAGATACTGGAAGGCTGCTATGAGGTCTCCACGCAGCCTTCTCTTCTCCAGGTTGAACAGCCCCAACTTTCTCAGCCTGCCTTCATATACGAGATGCTCCAGCGACCTGATCATCCTTGTGGTCCTCCTCTGGCTCCAACAGCTATTATGTTGAGGACACCAGGACTGCACACAGTACTCCAAATGGGGTTTCATGAGAGCAGAGTAGAGGGGCAGGATCACCTCCCTCGACCTGCTGGTCACACTCCTTTTGGTGCAGCCCAGGATACGGT
>JANRGW010054385.1:0-26503 GCA_024733675.1 Psilopsiagon aymara | reverse complement strand
CCTCCCGTGCCCCGCCGCGGTCCGGGCGCGCCGTGGCCTCGGGCTGAAGGCCGGACTGGCGCCCGCAGCCGCCCCGCGCAGACGTTTGCGTTTGCTGCCGGTGACAGCCCGCGACGAGCCTCCGCCGCGGAGCGGGTGAGGCTACCGGGGGGAAGCCGCCAGCGCGGGAGATGTAACGGGTCAAAAGTTTGTTTACGATCCGAGGTCACGGTATCCCCGATAGTCGTTACTAGTTGAATGCACCCAACGACGCCCGTTATGAAAAACATTCACTGTTTGAACGTAGGAGTTTGTGTCACTCAAGTTCGTGGAGCCTTCCCCGACTGAGGCTGCCCACTGTCTGTGCTTCCACGCCGGCTGTAGGAAAGCCAGGCCAGGAAGGTCTCTGAACTTGAAGAGAAGCTTCAGGAAGTCTCCAGAGAAAACAAAGAGTACACAGGGAAGCAGTTTGTGGTGTCTAAATATTTACCCAGAAGGCAGGTAGTAAGGAAGGACTAATTAGCATTAAAGATGTCAAATATCACACTTCTAACGATGTTAGCAAAGGTAGCACAACGGAAGGTAAATGTGAATGCACATCTGAGACCATGAGACTCGCTACTTAATCCATGACTGCAAAGCATAGCATCACTCAGTGTATCACCACAAGGTTTGTTTCTGACATAGAAATTTGCCTCTTACAGGTGCAGCGCAGTTAAGACAATCTTTGCTACAATTGGAATTACTCTGTTCTTATTTGAACTTGGCTGGTTTCACATATTGCATTCTTGCAATAACCTGGGCTTTTCGTCATTGTTCTGTTCTATCAGGATGGCTGTGGGTAGTTGAATGTATTTGCACGTCACAAAGGAGAACAAGGTGTCTCCTGCAAAAATACCCATGAAATAGCTGCAAGAGCCCTCAGGACCCGTACAGGATGCAAGTTGGTTTGGCACCTGCTGGAGCTACCCAAAAACTGGCTTAAAATCAGACCTTGGAAACAATGGAAGTTCACTTTTCATCCAGACTGGAACTCTGCAATAGAGTTAGTGGAGCTGCAGAGGATTTATCTTGATAAAACAATCTTTCCCTCCCTCCACTAATTTACAAGACATTTCACATACTGCCTGTGATGGGAGATTTGCTCCAGCAAGAGCTGTGGGGTGTTGCTCACTGGGCACCATGCACACCGCTGCAGGACACCCTGGTGTTCTCCTGACTCACACTGTTTGCTGTAGATACCCTCACCTCCATGCTTGCTGTACTGTCCTTAGATGTCTTAGTGGCGACTTAATTCCCTATCCCATACCTGGTTACATGCATTTTGCAGTTAGGAAGGGTCACGGTCTCATGCACTCTGTGTAACATTGCTAATTATCGAAAAGCTTGTATCTATTTAATGGTATTAAAATACAATGCCTATGTAACAGCCTTGCTTAAGTGGCTGGAACCAGTAATACCAATAGCCCGTTAAGAAGGGGTGGCGTGGCCCCTGGTTCACAGGCTATCTCTGATTATCTTCCTAATGGATATACAAACACAAGAAGACACCCAACCCTTACTACCAAAACACAGGGAGAGTAACAGAATGTAAACATAAAGCTGCTAACGTACACACTGACACGTGAATGACATTTACATTGTTCAGAATAAAATCCAGGATATTCTTGAATAATGAGCCACAGAAAAATTGCTATAGCAAAATAATGTTTAGAATCGAGTGAGGATTCATTTGGAATGAGAGGGTTTCTTTTTCATTAAAAAAATAGTGCAGCTAATAATAAAGTCTTTTAACCTGTATTTTGTTATAGGTGACAGGTGAACAAATCACAGGTCTTGAGTTTCTCTACCCTGCCTCTCTTGGTAACGTCATTTCCAGTACCATCTGCTACCTACCAGCCAAACAGACCAACCACATAATGAGGTACCAGCTTCCACCCAGCTACCGTGACTAAATCAGAACAAAAGATTCAACGCCTCCTTCAACAAAGGAACACAAGTCTAAGCTGTCTTTGCTAATTGCTGGGTTTCAGGTTGTCTGTTACAGATTCTAAGTGAGCTACAAACTTCCATCAAATACTTATAGCTGTTGGATAAAGGTACTAAGAATAAAAGATAAATGGAAGCAAAAGGTAAGAGAGAAGAAAGCTTAGAAAATAAGTAACTACTTATGATAATTTAAAGGCTGTGGAATAATACAAACATGAAAGACCAGGGGGCAGAGTGATTGATATCTCATATGTTTTCGATGCCCCTACGGTTATTAGACTGCAATATATGGGAACATACAATAAACTATGAATTAAAATGTAATTGTAGCTTCAGGCATCTTCTTCATTGTCTGCTGTGGTGTTATGTCTTCATGCACCGTGATTGACAAGGTGTAATTAATCATCTTACTCAGTTGTAAATATGGGCACCCTTCACAGTAGGCATCAGGAAGTGTGTACCAGCAAAGGAAGCAATAGTTGACGCTGATATACCATTAAATCAAAATCAGAACGCTTCTATGTTCAGAAATGTGTGTTTGGTGTGATGCTGTTATCATTTATTTCTAAAATACTGTACCAACAGATTTACTTGATTTGCAAGTTAACTACAACATTAACTGGTTTTATTTATTTTGTCTCTTCTTCATTTTTATAGGCAATGATGTTGTTCTCCTAAAATGTGAGACAGTTTGCTCCTTGTCAGCAAGTGGAGCTCAGCTCTTCATCTCCCCGAGCTGCTGGAGACAGCCTTGCATGCCTCGGGTTTGGGTGCTCTGTGGACTGACTTGCAACAATTCAGAGGAATTAGTACTCCATTCATATATCACTTTTTGTACTTATTATGTGCTGAGTTAGACACTGTGGGTCATTTTAAAGTGAAAGTGAATAATGAAAGAATGCATTAAGAAACACGCTTCAGTTCAAAAATAGGACACTTCTTGTCACAAATGCCGTCCCCTAACTGTAAATGAACATAGTTTGAAGATTTTTTTTTTCAGTATGGCAGGGCAAGAAATATTTGATATCTGTTTCTTTTCCTAAATGATTGCTATCCTTATCCAGTTAGTGAAAAAATGGTGTATGAGTCACAGGAAATTTAAGTGGTTTGTCTCAGGGAAATTTGGTGGTATGCATTTTTTTTGACGCACATAGAAGCTGCTGAATGAATAATTGGCAACCTAGTTAATGTCCTTTGCTTTAAAGCTGTCTGGTACATTTGCTGTTTAAAAAAAAATGTCTTTCAAAGCTGTTAAATATGTAACAAAAAGAGGTTGCTATCACCATTCTGACATGAACAAAGCCATACAGTGAGCAGCCCGGGGTACTTCCAGCGTGCTATTAATTACAGACACCATAATAAATGAAAATTCACAAAGTTCTCAAATTCCAGTTCTTTGCAATAGCAGCTGATGAATGTTCTATAAAAGCATGCAGTAAAAATGTCTGTCCAGGAATTAGCTATTAAATATTACCTACGCCAAGCATTTTGGGGAGAGTATGGAATCTATGGGATCTATAATTTCACTGTTTACCCCTCATTGAGTAAGATCTCTCACTGTCTTGAGAGCAAACGGAGCTTAAACCAGTGCACTTCCAAGAAGATGATCGACTAAGAATGTGTTTTATTTTGATTTTAAAAACTGTCAATCATAGATAAAAAAGACCAAATAATATTATTCTATAATATTAGCTAATTGTATTTGTCTGGTAAACCAGGAATATGCAGGGAAGATGAATAATACAGTTTAAAAGGAAAGTATTCTCAGTGTTTTGCCCAGATGTGCTGAAATTGTTTGTCACTGGTACAAGCAATAGATTTCAGTTAAAAATACAAGTATGTATCTATAGATGTGAGTGAGGAATGAGATGCCCAATGTTGTACATATTTCAGTTTATATAGCCACAGCTATTTAAACAATTCCAAAACTGCCTCTACGGGTGTCAAAGAGGGAGGGAAATCTTCAACCACATGATCTTCTCTCCAGAGTCCTGTTAAATCCACTGAACTTAAAACAGAACAAGAAGTGTGAAATATGGGTTTGAACATGTTATGTCAGAAATGTAAAGGTTGGGAGCCTTTTTAGTAACTGATATTAATATTGCATTAAATGTTATGAAAAGGTAAGTGTTGGAGAGGAGGGCTGGGCTCATGTGCAATTTTGTCAAGGTTTTTATCTGTGATTATGATTCCAGATGTATCTATTCCCTGAAGAGAAAAATGAAGTAAAGTTGGCATGTGACATGTGTTTTAAGGTGTTTGGCACAGTTTCCCAAAGTGACGACAAAATGTTCATTTTTATTAGAGTGAATTGGTAAAGAAAATACGATTCTGAAGGTCAGTAGCTGTATATTTAACATAGCTTCGGAGTTTTATTTTAGGGAATATAGGGTTTTGGTGGGATGTTTGGATCTGATTGCCTCACTTGAGCATCTACCATAGTAAATAATTTTAATAGAATAATTTTTACAAAGCAGGAAGTAGTAATTATGAGAAATTCAGTAAATTCTATGCACAGAATTTGGCAAAGTGTGCAAAAAAGTCTCTTTTTGCATCTAGCACTGTAGCTGCTTCTTAATCTATTTACTACAGACTAATCTTTTTGCTCCACACTTGGAGCTCCAGGAAGTGCACAAACTCTTTTTTAGTGTAAACAGGGAGATATTTAACTTTTTTTTAACAAAGTGAGGAAGGTATTTTTTTGGTGAAAGCTATTTTGCCTAAATGCACAGTAAGAGTTCAGATAAGAAAGTTCCCTGTGGCTCCCCGGCTCCCCTTCTCTCTTTGCCCCAACCCCTTCCATGTGTAATAGTATCAGTAATTCCATGCTGACAGCAGGGCACCCAGGGCTACATTACCAGGCAAACACTCACTCATAAACATTTTACAAATTCAATATCAACCAATCCTGGAGGTTTGGGAGCCTGCCCTCATTGGGTATATCATGGATTTGGTAAACATGGCTACACAACAAAAATAAGGTTTGTAGGGAAAGAGCCCAGTAATATTCCCTCTTTCAAATAATCAGAGGTTAAGAATATGATTAATTCCATATTTTATAAGTAAACTTGTACAGCTCTGTATCCATCTGCAAATATTCAGAGTGATGTGCTCAATGCATTCCTTTCTGTTCTCCAACCACATTTCTTTGTGAATTTAACCACATCAGAAAGCACTTTGGGTTTCTAACACGAATATTAGATGCATTTAATGTAAGGAAGCTTCCTTTATTGGAGGTGATTTGGACCATTTTGTATTTTATAGGTATATTTAAGAGGTTAGCGGTAGGGGGGAATCGTCTGTGGAAAATCTGTCTACAGCTGAAATTTGTAGATGCAGAAGTGTTGCTGAAATACCTAATACATTCACATTCTTTTGTTAAGTAGCTCATAGGACTATCCTTTAGCTACCAGATACTTCCTTTTTTTAAAGTCAAATAACAATTCTCCTTTTTATCTTACTTGTAATTTTCAGCAGTATGTACTTGGGTTTATATTGGTGTGCAATTAGAAGAAGATTTTAATTCTCAGGAGCTTTACATTTTAATCTCTTTGGTAATCTTGTGTGCAACTTTACCTTATCTTCAGTGCATGCATGGGCAACATTCAGCCTCTCATTTCCTGGGAAATTACTGATAATGATTTACAAGTTTTCACAGATTAATTTTCCATGGGGTAATTTTTCTCCAGTAGAACATAGCTCCAATTAAAGAAATCAAAGTTTAAGGTATTTCAGAACATAATGCAGAAATTCATTTTTTGAAGTTCTTGTGTTTATATTTTAAATTTAGAATCCTGTTTATACCTCAGTATGAGAAAAACAGTATGGAGAGCTTGAAAATTAGAGGTCTGGTATTTTCCAGATATTGAAATGTGCCTAATGAAGGCAGAAGACTTGCTCAGTAGATTTATTTTAAAGCAGTGCTTTTATATATTCATAAATTAAAATGGCAGTTTTCAATGAGATACTTATTACTATTTTATTTGATATTTGCAAGATGCCTGACCATTTAATATTTATCCTTTTTTCTCTCTGAGCTGATTTAATTGCACCTCTCTATTTTGCATTTATTTCTCTTTGCAAACACTACATTATTCACTCTCTCCTGTGCTTATTAAACAGTGCCACCTGCACCAAATGAAACAAAGCTTCTCCATCAATCTATCCCAGCTAAAGAACCCTGACTATATATTATAATTAATTGAAGCTCAATTGAACACTTGAGTCTGAACTAGATACAGTAACCTGAAAAAACATTAAAAAAATTAGGATGTACTTTAAAGAAATCTTTTAAATGAAAATGTTCACTCTAAACTGAGAACCTAACCTTGTACCAAGCACTCTTCATCATCTCTGCACAGTACCTCAAGTAGCAATTAGCAGGTCCTTTAATTAATTAACTATTCCCTGTACATCACAGGGATTTTTGTGGCACTAACGTCATCCCTCATAAGTGAATACCAAAACCAGTCAATATTTTGTCACTATAAACCCTTATCTGGACTACCTGAATGGCCACCGCCTGTCTCTGAAAAATGATTTCAAAACACAGAAGGCAGGTATGGAAACCAGATGCAAACTTCACAGGGCTACGCCTGGGGAGTTAGTGGAGATAGAGCTGGGCACAGGGAAATAGATGCAGGGAATCTAATATGACAATATTTGCAAGAAGAAGATATCAGGTAAGATATGAACTGAAGGAGTATTGATGAAATCTTGTAAATATAGTGAAGGAAAAGGATTCTAGAAGAGAAGCTGAATGTATTTTCAACTTTCAGAGTGCTGCAGACTTTGCTCTCTGGGCTGCCCATCTTTAGCAC
Organism: Psilopsiagon aymara; assembly: GCA_024733675.1. Classification (NCBI taxonomy): domain Eukaryota; kingdom Metazoa; phylum Chordata; class Aves; order Psittaciformes; family Psittacidae; genus Psilopsiagon; species Psilopsiagon aymara. The sequence continues at coordinate 19,715 of JANRGW010054385.1, read as the reverse complement.
TGTCCGCTCCCAGGCAAGAGCAGATGAATTAAGTGGCAGGTCAGACACAATGAGGTGAAGGGGCATTTCCAGCCAATCGGTGACATTTTGCCAATTTTATACTTTATAAACTTCTGCTGGAAGCATGAGTGTGGCTGATTATTTTCCATGGAATTCTCATTTGGAAAAAATATGAAGTAATTTTAAGGGAACTGACATCTGTAAATGAGACACCAAATACGGATTACTGGGTTTAAGGTTTACAAAAGATGCAGTATGTAAATTTGTTTATATAAATATGTATAAGATATATGACTGTATGAGGCTATGTGTGTGTGTGTGAGTGAACATATGTGTGTGTATCCATCTATCTATTTGTAGATTCAGACACAGACATATGTTATCATTTCTTAGAGGCAAATATCTGCCGAAAGAATTCTTTGTGTTCAGTAGTTTTCTTAAATGTGTAGTAAGTTTATCTTGAGAGGTTTCTGTATTCAGGAAAGATCTTGTGAATTTATGTAATGTACAGCATAATGAACTCAAATAAAGTATGCCTCGTGGTTCTGCAAGAATTATACATTAGCCCTCTCCTTCAACATGTGTAATGTTTTGAATTATGGAACAAACTTTATAGGTAATTTTAAAATAATAAATTATATATATGATGGACTTGCAAAATAGATACTGCAGAAATCTCAAGAAATAATTATTATTCAAATAATTTGGGAGTTTTGCCAAATGATGTTACAATTTAAAAAAAAAACCCAAACATTTAATTGGAACTACTCATGAGGGGTGATATTTATTCAATCACCAGAAGACAGTAACTGCACCTCAGTGAGATTTTCTGTTTTGTAAGAGTAACAGAAATTTCCAGTTTTGCCTTATGGATTCCCTTACGTCACTGATATTGAAACTTCAGGTAAAAAAATATCTGGGGTGAGCAAAATGTAAGGTAAAATGTAAAGGTCAATTGATAAGCTAGGATTTTTGCTGTGTAAATCTGCTCTTATCAATAATTTACTATTCATGTTCTACAAAGACTCTGTCTTTATATTTTTTAATTAGCCCTTACAATTTCACAAAGATAATTAAAACAAAGGGAAATATTCATCTCTTGTGCTTGCAGTCCTTATGTCATAATTTACTATGCATTTTTCCAATAGATTTGGCAAAGGTAACCTCTATTTTGATACATCAATCTCAAACAAAGGTGGACTCTGATGCAATTTTTTACTGTTCATTTCCCTGAATCTTTTGGGATATAAAGAATAGTGAACAAATACTTAACAGTCTGATCAATAATCATTGACCGTGTGGAGCCCCTCGTACCCTAACAAGCACAGCTTGATCATGTATATTTGATCACTATAAAATTTCAAAGCACCTTGCTACAGCAGAGCAAGTCTTTCCAAGGTATCTTTTTGTTGTTTCATAAAGTACCTATTTCCCATGATTTAGCTTTATCATTAATGGAAACTTATTGCATATAGATTTGATGAAGCTCAAGATCTTGAATTTTAGTGTCATATATCCATAGTATTCGTATCAATGGCAAATATAAACCACTACCCTAACGTTTTAGGATAGGAAACTCTGGATATGCCTATAGATTCAATGGACCCCAGAGTGCAAATCTAAAAAGACCTATCGTTATAAATCTTGCATTCCTGTTAAGCGTTGGCATGCACATTACACTGAGGTGTGGTAAGTTTATTTTAGTGGAAAAATTATAGTAAACCCCTTTCCCTTGATATCCTTTTAAATATATGGTCACATACATATAAAATAAAAAATAGGCAGTAACACAGCTGTGTTAGCCCTCAGCCTTCTTAATATCATGTAAAGAGATAAAGATTTAAGCAAAAAATATTTACAGTGAAAAATGTCTTTACAGAACTTTATTATTGCTAGTAATTCCACATTCAGTGCTTTTCATACAGGACTTGCAGATTATCATTAAAATATAACATTGATGTTGCATTTGTATAGCTGCCTTTTCTGCTTATAATCATAATGTTTATTCTAACTTTCTAGGCTTATTATTTTAGACAGATATCAGTTTAATTAGCTTAAGCTGTCATACTCTAATAAATACAGACGGGTTGCCTGGTTCGGGAGGAGGAAGGTGGCTGCAGATTTCAGAGGCAGAGACAGTTAATGCTTTGTACATTATCATGTAAAAAGCAAAAGGACAAAAATAATTACCTGATAAACTTTCCATTTCTGACTCTCCCCTATATGCTTTCTGAGCAATTTTTCTATAGAAAATCCATTCAAATTAGGCAAGTCCTCTAAATATCTGCAGCATCTGCTGGTTCAGACACCTTCCTTTATGCAGAGTACCATTTTCATATGATAATACATGTAATATGATATAGAATGACAGAATGCATGACAGTTGCCCATAATACATAGAAAGTCACTCAAAGGACAGAAGCGACATTTGGATAATTAGCATCCATTGGGCAGTCAATCATGCGAACAGAAAAAACTGAACAAAACCCACAATGGAGTTAGAAAACAAAAGGGACCCTAGCCAGTCTCAGGATTAACTGCTCTAAAGCGATCTAAATGCTTTTGTATCTAAAGAACTGAGGCTCCCAGGGCTGCCCTGTTCCCCTCTAGATACCCAGGGAACTAATTGTGGCGATCAAAGTTAAAGCATTCTCTTTTCTTTATAGACTGCTAAATACACAGAAAAATTATTTCGCCATTCGTGTTCATTAAACTATTTTAAAGTTAAAAAACTGATGCCATGTTCTTTTGCCAAGTGCAATGAGCTAGAGTATTGAGATTGCCCTGCTTTTATGGGAACACAACAGCCCATTTAATTTAAAGTCTGCTTTTGTTTGATTAATATGATTTTGCTGTTGTCCAGTCTGCTATCTCTTTCTTTTTGGATAACGAAGGCAATTGTCATTAAAACTCTGTGTGAGAAAAACCTGAAAACAGCCAGGAATAATAATGATAACAACAAAGCCCATTAACAAAATCAAGGAGGAAAGGTCTCACAATTTCTTAATAACTGCCACTTTATAAAATAGATAAAATATTTTTTCACTCAAAATATGCAGCTCAGAATATTTCCTTCCCCCAGATTAGTTGGAAGATGAGGGCAGCCTCCTTTAATGCTCCATCTAACAGAAAAGAGAGAGAAAAAGAAGAGATACAGAGAGAGCCCCAGGATGTGGAAAGTCATGAAAATACCTACCCTGGAGACAGAATTCCCATAGGATCCTTTTCATACAAATTCCAACTTGCCTAATGCCCTTAATGAATGAAATAAAGAGAGAATTCAGAAAGGCCCATGCTGATGGCTCCTGCTGGAAAGTGTGTGGTTTAAGGCATAGCTGCAGCAGTTCTGGAAGGGAATCGGCTCCGGTCCCCATCAGCCAAGCAGACAGGAATCACTGGGGTGAAATCTTCCCCCTCGCACATTTGCAATTGACTTGAAATAACATCACGACACCTTTGGATAATTGACGACTTCTTACCTTTCGTTGTCTTTTGTAATTAATATTTGTAGATCTAGAGGTTTCTCCCAGCCACAGATAACAGGAAGGTGGAAGGGGTGGGGAGAGAGAGTGCGTGTGTGTGTGTGCGTGAGTGTGTGTGAGAGAGAGAGAGAGGAAAAGAGAGAAGCAGAGAGAGGGTTTGGTTGTGTGTCTCTGTTTGGAGAATGGTGTGTTGGTGTGTTTGTGTGGATGTGTATTTGGGGCTCGGTAAACCTCTGGAGTTCCAAAGGCAAGACAGAAAGTGAGAAGCAGGATGAGCTGGCTCTCCCTTGTCAGTCCTTACAGAGTTTCAGCGGCAGTGACCTTCAACCCTTTTGCTCTGTGTCAGCCTCAACTTGAGCCCCCTTGCCCAGCTGCTGTGCCAGCGTCAAAATGCAGAGCAGGAAAAAGGGACAGCGGAGGTAAGGAGGCAGAGAGAGATTGAGATCAGAAGGGCTTTTCGCCCAGTCAAATGGGCCTCTGGTGACAAATCAATCACGGCCTGTTCAAACCAATGATGCTGCCAGTCTCCAGCTCACCAACCCCTCCACAACCTCCCCCAGCTCTTTTGGTTCTTCAACATGACACTCAGCTGATGGCTGGGGCTTCAGTCAGAGCGGGACTGCCCTTTTACAGGTTGATTTGGTCATTAGCATCATCTCTTCTCTATCCCCCTCTTGCACTGTCTTTACCTACCATCTATTTATTTATTACATATTGAAAGCTAGTATTACAGGAGGGATTGTGACATAGAAACATGCGCAAATAAGTTTGTGTTCTGCCTTGTTAGAAGTACCAGATTCATTTATTTGTGTGATTTTACACACTTAGGAAGAGCTACCTGTTTTAATGTAATTAGTAGGTCTGATCAGGGACAAAGAAAGGAGGCCTTAGAAGATTCTTCCTCCATCTCCTCTTTCCCCTTTTTTATTTTACACTAGTAAAACCCGACTCAGTGATTTTTTTTTTTCTGCTACATCCATAGGATAGGAATTATTTTTCAATTCTCTTATTTTCTGCAGACATTTCTTCAAATACGATTTTTAAGTCCCTTTTAAAGTTGAGGCAGATCCTGAGCTGGAACAAATTTACATCGTCACAGAAATTCTTGTATCTCAATGAGTGTGTAGTGACAAAATCCTAACTAAGGAAGAAAAACAAACCCCAAATTATTATAACTGGAATATCTGAAAAATGTTTTAAAGCAGTTAAAGAGAAACAGTCATATGAGAAGAGTGATTAAAAGTTTAGGAAGATCAAAGTACTCTCTTGCAGGTTTTGTGATCTTAGTAATTGCATTCTCTGTTTCTCCCTCTTATCTCCTTGCCCCCCCCCCAATACAAAGGGGGGAAAAAAGGTCAAAATAAGGTCTTAAAAGAGCATATATTGCTCTTAGTCCTTTCCAACCTTAATTCCGGAATGAAATCCTCCTAAATTACAAAAAAAAAATAACATTGTACATTAGGAAAAAGGGAGAAGCCCCTTCTCGTCCTCTCTCATTTCTAGTGCCAACCTTTTAGCTTAGATACCTTGTCTGTATAGTCAAGCACATCAGAGTACATTTTTACTAACAAGTTTACATGTTGGCCACCTGAGAGCAACTGGCCAGTCTGGCAGTGTGATGGGAAGGAATGATGATGGAGATGCGTAGAATGGAGCCGAGCTCTTCCAGGCTCTGTAAAGAGAGCTTGGGCAACACACGGCAGCATCAAGAATACAGCACGATATACTAAAAAAAGTCTCCCCTCTCTCTAATATGACTGAACTCTGGGAAACTGAAGTGCGTTGCAGATAGTAGTGTGGGGTGTTGAACAGCCTGTAGCTGGAGACTGTGTCAGTCTTTATCTTCAAAGCTGTCCTGTCAAATACAAGGTCTTTTAAACATCAGAGGGATAAAGTTTCTGATTCTGAAAGGTTCGTTTTCCTCTTGGTTTTCCTCAATCAGAAGTTAAGCCCATACGACCCCCACAGTAAGCTGGCTCTAGGATTTGCTGCCCCGCTATTTGCCCCATGATTTGGGGATGCTTGTATAGAGCAATCTTGACTTGCTCACTGTTTGTTGAGTTCAGGTTTCTTCATGTTAATTCTTTCTTCCACCTTACGTATCATGAGGCTTCTGCTGTGTGGCAGTGAATTGAATCTTATGAACTTAAAGGAAAATTGTGGCTGGGACTTAGAGAATATTCATCTGTTGCAGAAAATGCTGAAGTCTGAACATGGGAGAATTGAACTAATGAGTTTTATCCTCATTTCAGTCTGTCTCTTTTTTAGCCACCTTAATTGCAGTGGTTCCTGACAAAATAATCTTAGCACCTACAGAAATTTAAATTTGCACCTTCATTTCATTGCTTATACTTACTTCTACCAACATAATAAAAGAAATTAGGATGATTTACAAAATAATGTGCCTTTCTGTCATCTTATTGTCAATAAATAAGTACTACACCTAAATCCAGTTGATTTTTAAAATGAAAATTCATTACATTTCTGGAAACTTGAACTATCAGCTCCATGCATTTTAATTAGATTGTCTGTTTTTTCATTTATTACTAATACAGTCCTCTTAACTATGATTTATTTGTTAAACAAAATGCCATAATCCGTCACTTATTCATCTTAATTTCAGCAAAATTAAAGTAGTCGCTGTTATATTACACCTAATTGCACTTGCAATGAAAAGAACGGAGATGTTAATCAAAATAAATTGAAGATAAACAATAAAATCATTAAATCTTTGCTGCAGTAAGTGTAACTAATCAGTTTTGACTTGAAGCGACCGAACACAAATAATGAATCTGTCAGTGAAGACGCGCTCATTAAATACAGCCCCGTCCGCTTGGGTCCTGCCGGCAGCGGTAACACACAGCCCTGTGCAACCCTCCAGTGCCTCCCTGCTATTAGGGGAAGCGAGGGGGGAAGAGGAAATTGTGCACTGTCTGCAGGACTAATGTATCTATATATTGCACTTTGATTAAGCCAAGATGCCAATGCCACAGGTATACAGTAACTCCTGTAACCACTCTGCCAGATTCAGTGAAAGACTATTTGTTTTATTCAGCAACCAGCAGGTCAGAGATTAGAAAAAGGGGAAAAAGGGAAATAAAGCCTAGGAATTCAGAGTTATGAAGCATTTGGTTTTAAAAGTTATTAGAAGTATTAGTTTCACAGCAGATCAGTGAAGTTAGTGTTGAGTTAAATAAGGTATTTTAAATAATATATGTTAAATAATATGTTTTGCATTGGTACGAGGTACTGATTATAGTCCTCTGCTATACCCACAGAGTAGGGACAATGCTTGGATTAGTAATAAAAGCTGTTAATATACTCATTGTCTTTCCACCATCTAACACTTCCGACCTTATCAGCTTATTACAAGGGAAGAAATGGGCACTCCATGTATTTCCAAATACATTTTTATGCTGGCAAAGAGTCCTGCATGTGAGAAGCCTGGTGAGCAGAGCTGAGCAATCCACACTTTTGACTGCAGCTTTTAAACTGTTTACTTAATTATTTCAGTTTCCCCAATGGAGTATTTGTGAGGAGTCATTGGTAAGCATGAATTTACACGGGAAGAAGCAATTTTTTTAAGACTACTTTCGAGTGTTAGGTTTTCATCTGCTCTGAGACAGCAGGTAGCTGCGGATAGAAAATACAAGCAGTAGACCCAATTCTGTGGTCCTTAGTTAGGTTGTCTTAGACTGAACCATGTCATTATTTTCTTGATCAGCATTATCAGTTTCTAAACTGAAGATCATGTTTGGCATTTTTGTTTCCTCCTCTGTGTTATATCAATAATTTTATTTATTTACAAATCTTACTGCTCTTTATCTTACTCATTTATTAAACAATATCATTCAACTTAAAATGCTGATCAGCACAAAGGATGTCTGCCTTGCTCTTGGAATCACAACTTAACCAAGCAACATTTTTCAATGCTAATGCTTTCTATTGTCTCTTAAAGAGCCGTCAGTCCAAAGGATATAGTGCAGCAGTTAATGTGCTCTAGCTCAAGCATATCAGAAAATTACACAAATTTTTCAGTTTACTTTTTATTATCTATGGATAAAAGCAGGCAAGAAACCCAGTGCCCTCTGAGCCGGAAGCTAATTTCAGCTCAGATTTCTTCTTTCTTTCTCTGTGTATAGTTCATATTTGGGTCATACCAAACGAAAATGACCATGGGACAACAAGGTTTCACAGCCTGAATTAGGGTTGGATGACTTCCTGGCAAGTTTTCACCCTCTTTTTTACTCATGCTAATGTGATTTCTCTGAATAATTTTTTTAATGAAAAATCTAACTGATGGACCTTCTATTTAGTTTCTGTTCTGCATCTTTCCCTCATTTATAGCGCTTAACTTGGGACTCAGCATGTCTCAAGGCACTCATTTGGAATGATTTATACGGGCTTTGCTAGCTCAGTGGCAGATGGGTAATTCTAGAAATTAAATATTACCTGTTTTTTACTGATATAACTATAAGCACTTAAGAGAAGTAGTAAATATTGCTATTCCTAATTTACAGATAAGGTAATAGACAGACTGAAAAGTGTCTGGCAGGACAGGAGCCAGGTAATGATAAAAAGTTAACAAAAGGATGGACCTGATCCTTCACTAGTCAGAAACTCTTACCGAATTCAGTCAAAATCCATCTTGAAAATGACAGAGGGCTCACGAGCTGCATAGTGGCCTGGGTAAAGTTAATCTGAGAATCTCATCGCAGTTGCTTTCAGCTGGTCTCTAAAAAAATTCCACCAATACAAGTGGCACTAATTGGGCCCCATGTTGAGAGACTTTGCAGAGGAGCTAACCACTGAATGGGTCTTGGAAACTGAACTCCCTTTCCTATCTAGATGTGGCTCCTTGGGGTCACAGTTACAGCACACCAGGGGGTCAATGCAGAAGAAAGTTGCTTGCTCTTGTGCTTTACCTTCTCTGAAGCTAGAATACTTCAATATTCAGGCTTCTCAATGCATCACTCTCTGTTTGCTCAATATTTTAACTACCCTTTGGGTTTATTTTCTTTCTTTTTTGGACTTTATTCAAGCAAAATATATTTTCAAAACAGAAGTACTAATTATACATGTTTACGAACCTGAATGACATGCAGTTTGTGCACAGTGATTAGGAAAGTAGTGGACAGCCTGGAAAGGAGGAAAGATTGAAGGAATTCTCTTTAGCCCCATTCTGAGCAGCAGTGGATGGTTAGGTATCTGTGAAGATGTTTCAAGAAGACAACATGAGATTTCAGTTTGAATAGAAGGAGACAGGTTTGGAATAAATAAGTGGATGTGACAGTTGGCAGTATAGGAATTGATAGCTGAATCTGTGTTTGACAGTGAAATTACACCAAAATAAAATTCAGTTGGAAGGGGGAGAAAGCAGCAAAAATACAGCTTTGCTAAATACCTTCAGAAAGTTGGAGATGTGATGTCAAGATAAAGGATAAGTGAAGGAATTATTAGAGATGCAACAGAAGAACCATGAAAGGACAGGGTCAGGGAAATCAAGAGGGACAAGATGTCAAAAACTAGAATTCTGTCAACAATTCTGAATGATGAAATGAAAAAGGAGGATGAAAATGGAATAGTAGTTCTCAGCTTTACTAGAGGAGAACTCTATGCTATATATAAATGAGACTAACTCTTAGGTATCCAGCTATTTGAGTGATAGTTTGTATGCAACTATGTAAAATAATAATTCCAGATATATACCTCCCTCTCCCACAGACCTGTTTCTTTTTTTTAGGCATGAATGCGTGCACACCAACTTGATGGATAACCAGTGGTTTAATATAGCAGCACAATATCTATTACTTAAACTCTGACATAAGGTAGCAAAGGAAGCTCTCAAGCCATTGGAGAAAGGAAGGTGATTTCAGAGAGGGATTAATCCTACACCTTTTAGGATAAGATCACAGGCCATGTAGGTTGTCTGCTTCTTTCTGCTTCTAACAGAAAGTCAAGTCAACTAGCCTAGACTGCACACACTGCTCTGGCTCTTCACTACTGCAAACCTGCAGGTGAGATTAACCCTAGATACTGCTAGCATAGGCATCCTTCAAATGGTTCATGTCAAGTAATATAATCAGCTGTATCCTGATTCTGAATATAAATGTCTAGGTGTTTGAGATTTCTTTACAAACTTTTGGAGCTCATGACATCTGTGCATGACATCTCAACCCAGAGAATTCATGGGTTATTTTGAAGTTGCATTAAAAAAGAACTGCAAACAATTCTCTATTATTCACTTCCATTTGGACTGGGCAAGCAATTGCTTTTACATTGGGAAGAGAAAGCACTGGTCTGTAGTATCTGTTTCTGTCAGGTTATGCAGCTGTACCACATCTACTCCCACAAGTTTTCTCTATGAATGAATCTAAATTTCTAAATATCAACTGGAAATATGTGTTTAATAGCTTGATTAATTGCATCTCCAGGATATCTATGAGAATGTTTATACCCATTGTACCTTTTTAAGACAGTGAGGGTGAGAACTGAGTTCAATTATTAGGGAAGAAACAGCTTTTAGTTGCAAAAGGAGTAAATTTTAAAACATTCAAATAGCTTTGTAGCTATATTGGAAGCCACTCTTTGGGGGTCTGGAGAAGCATCTTCTTTCAGGACAGGTTTCTGAATTCTGATCATATCGTCCTAATCTAAGTGATATGCAATTTTCTGTTAAATTTTATTGCTGAGGTATATGGATCTGTGTTGTCATTTCACACCTTTTAGAGGATAAATACTCTCAACTTTAATATACACACTAATTTTAATCAGGTTGTATATTCTTGTTGGTAGTTCAGAAATTTATTTCTTAAATCCCCTTAGAATTTATTGATGTACTTTCCAGTCCTAGCAATGTGTTCTTATTTAATTTGTGAATTTATTCCAGCACATATTTTAATTCCTGTGTTTGACAAAACCTCCTCTGTAGTACCTAACAGGAGGAAACTTGGTATATGTGTTTTCCCAAAATTCTATGTATAAAGCTAATGCAAAAAAGTCATTTACTTTCATTGCAGTGTCTCTGTGTTCTCATTAGCTTTCTTACGTTTCTACCAAATAGCCCACTGGACTTACAAAATCTCTTGCAGGCTTGCTGCTTCTTAATACTTGAGAAAATCTTGTTTTCATGTCAGGCTATCTGCTCCTCAAATCCTCTGTCATCCTTCTAATCTCCACTGTGTATCTTAGCCACTGTATTTTATCCCTATAGACTTCACAAGTTAAAATGCTACCTTCAGAAAAATAAATGTTTGACTACACTAACTTCTTGAACCTTCCTGTAGCCCTATCTCTTATTTTCGCTTGTCAGCTTCCTTTTTCATTTAGGATTATGCATGCCTTCTGTTACACTGTTATGGTTGCTCAAGTAGCCTCCATGCTGAGTCTAAGGATTTTAATTTCCTCACTTTTGACTTTAGGGTCTTTTTAACTAGCTTCCTCATTTTTTGTACAATCTCTCCCCTGAGGATGTTGAAGTTAATTATATTGTGGTCACTATTACTTAGTGGTTCAACTTTACTTACTTTATAAACTAACTCCTGTGTATTACTTGAGAGGATTTTCTTGACTCAGTTCTTTATAGCTCTAAGATTAAAACAACTAACATATATATCAAAACATTTTTTTAACATCCTAGCAGAACTAACTGGAAAGTCTAGAAAAAGGCACGTACTTACAGAGAATTAGTAACAAGGACCAAGAGCATTTCTCTGACACTGGTGAAATGCAACCTAATCTTCATTAACTATAAGACTAGAACAAATCAAATCAATAAATAACGGCTTCATTCAGATGCAGAGGTATAGGAGCATATTGACATCCCCACCATATAATTTTAGATACCACAAAGGAGTTATAGCTAGATTCAGAAGAGCATTTCCAGAAGGATGTTAACCCCATTGTAGAGAAAGGGAATATATTTGCTGGTTTGCAATGCTGCCTGCTGCAGTTTACTATTTAAAGTTCCTCCACTGAATATGGAAGAGGTTGGTATTTCCTAGCTCATAGTATTACGTCATTACATCTTGATGTTGTGTATTTGCAGTACTTACGTAAATAAAATTGACTTTTTAATGAATATAAAATGAGATGATGTTTAGAGAAGTGCACTTTGGCTTGTGGCTTTAGTTGTTTTGTGGTGGGGTTTTTCCCCCCTCCAATACAGCATGGAATCACTAGCATCAAAGAATGATCAAAGTAACATCTCAGAAATAAAAGAGTACTCTAATTTTTCTTAAATAATACCTACAGTTTAGGAAGAAAGCTCTCATGTACTGTGAACCTGCAGTCTGTCAAAATAATGCTACATGTTTCAAGAAAATCAAGTAAACAGATACTACTCAATGACAATAAGCAGATAATCCTCCAGCTGGCCAGGAACCTCTAAATTCCTAATAAAATTAGTAGGCTACTTCCTCAGCCAGGTATTGGACATGAGGCACATCTTATTTGAACTTCTCAGACAAAAGAGGAGTACAAACATGAATGGACAGATCTGGAACTTACTTACCCTTGTGTCAACCAGGGGTAACATTACTGATGTCTTATGAACATCGATGCAGGAAACCCAGTAAAAGAAATTTGTGGGCCATGAACTCCATTTTACACATGGAAGTTCAGAAAGGCTACTGTCTATCTGGCACTAGCTGTTGCCAGAAAGGTGAGTTAGCATGCCGTACTTCAGCAGTCCTGTGGAATTACACTAATATAAAGATTCAGGCCCTTGATATTTAATCACTGTTATGCTGTTGAAGATTGTAGTCACTTGACTATTTGATCAATTTTCCACATAGCAATATGAATTAAATCTTGATTTTAACATTATGTAGTTAAATTTTGATACAGTCTTGTACTTTCCCATTGTTAAAACAACCAGCTGACATCTGAGAAGTGCTATTTGATGTTTTCTTAATAACAATTTAAAAATAATACCTTATGACAACATGTTGTCTGATGATATCTTAATAAGTAGTGACCCATCAACAGTTATCATGTTACCCCATGCTATGGCAGAAAGGATAAACAGATTGCCAGTAGAAGGCCAGTGAAGCTGACACTGCCAGTGCTCTTTTGGTCTGTGGTGATTGGAGTGATTACATTTGAAGCCTGGCTCAAAATACGTTTTATTTTTGCATGAAAAAGTTGTGCTAATTGCTCCTGAAAACTCAAGATGGACAAACCTTAAAAAAAATTCAGATCACATCAACTCTGAGATGGGAAAAGCTGAGGAAAATCATAGAGCTTACACCAATACTTCATGCCAAGATTGTATTGGTTTTATTTCTAGAATGAGTGCAACAAAATATAAAACAATGTTTCAAATAACAAACATTAGCAAGTTCGAAACAGTTCCTTCCTTCCTTCCTGGGAAGTCTACTATACAAGAGTTTAGTATCATATAAAGTAAGTAATTCCCTCTGCTCCAACAACTTATGTCTTGCCGTTCTGGATTTCTCCTAAGTATCCTTGTTCTTCCAGGCTCATTAGTAACTTACAGGGACTTGAATGTAGCAGTCTGATTTACATCAGTGATCTTACTCCTTTCAGCACAAGAGGGTTATCCTTTCTGTGACACAGGCTATCACAGATATGAATAACTATTTTCATACTGGGATTTTTGTGTGTGTGTGTGTAGCTGGGATCACACCATCATAGATTTTGCCTCATAAACCTGACTTTGCTTTATAAAGCAGTAATAGTACAGTCAGCACTCTGCCATCACAGCAAGGTGAAGAGAGTAACTTAGGTCAGTTGCTTCTTTATTATTGGCAGATGAAACAGTGTCTTCAGCAGCTTCAGAGCAAGAACCAGCTAGGCAGTGTGTTTTCACTATGAAGGCAGTGCAGTTTGGAGAAGCCATTGCAAGAGGCTTTTTGCTAGATGCAAGGAGGTACATATATAAGTCACAGAGCAAAGCAAACCACTAAGCAGGTAACCTACTGTTATCATCTACTGTTATTTTAAAGCTGCTTGGGTGAAAATTTGGAGATTGAAATACGTATCAGACTTTATTGGGAAACAAAAATAGAGTTCTGTTAGCTCTGGTAGATGGCAGGAAGAGGAGGATAAATACTGTAAAGCTAATTTCACTCAGTTCGAACTGTATTAAAACAAAGTCAGGATGAACACTGCAGAACCTCGGATGTCTCTTGGCCTAGACAGGCACTTAGTGTTTCCAGAAGATGTGATTGTTTCTGCTGTTTGACACAGTATTAAATGTTCTCTTTGAAGAAGTGCACATTTGATAGGGGCAACTTGCAGAGGGCCAACGTGGAGCTGTTTCCTCCACTGGAAATTCTGGATTTAGTTGTATTCTTTATTTAATCCACAGAATCACGCTTTTTGAATGATACTTAATAATATTATTATTATTCATCATAGCTTTCCTTACCTTCTCTAAATCTTTCCTTTCAGCCTATCTCCTGGTAACATACATACATGTATGTTCATGGCCGAGCATGATGTGTGGGTGTTTGTCACGATCACTATGGGAAGTGACTCAAACAATGGAAATAACTGAAGAGAAAAAGACTTTCTGACAGAAAAATTACTGCATAGTTAAAGACAAAGAACAAAGAGTTCTGGCAGACGTTTTGCTACTTTCCCCAAAAACCTAATTAACCAATTCTTATTAATCATAAGAAATTCTCATGTGGGAAAATGTAGCACATGAGGAACAGTAGCACAAGGAAATGTTTGCCATATTTAGATCTCCTTTCAATATAAACATAAAGAGGTCATTTCAGGTCAGTCATCCTGGGCTTTTTTCTTTAGGGGAATGAGTCTCCAGCATGGCTTTTTATACTGAAGGATTTCATGGGCCTGAGTTATAGCTATTGCTATAATCACAGGTATAAGAACTAAGAATAGTTATTTCTTATTTCTTTGTGAATGGAGAATGAAAAGGTCATTCAGTGTATGGCACTTCAAACACTTAAAAGGGAAGGAAGGTATTTTACTGCTTATTTAGCTTTTTAAAGGAAGCCTACAGAGGGTGGAAGCAAGGACAGGTAGCCTGAGATGAATACAGAGAAACTCTCCCAGCAGACAGGGTAAGCTAAAGCCCTGATAGAATTGAATCTGACCAAGGACATCAAGGACAAAAAGCAAAGTTTCTATAGGTATGTTGGTGATAAAAGGAAGATTAGAGAAAATGTGGGTCCTCTCTGGAAAGACATGGGGGACCTGGTTACTTGGGACAAGGGGAAAGCTGAGGAACCCAACAACTTTTTTGTCTCGGCCCTTGCAAGGAAGTGTTACAGCCGCACCACCCAAGTTGCAGAAGGCAAAGGCAAGAACTGGGAGAATGAACTGCCCACTGACAGAAGTCCTGAGGAGAAGGACTTTGGATGGTTGATGAGAAGCTCAGCATGACCTGGCAATGTATGGTTTCTCCTCCTCTCCTGTGCTCTCGAAAGACCCCACCTCCAGTACTGCATTTTCTAGCTGGCCTATGATTAAATGGAAACTCCATGCCATGAAAGGATGCAGTGGATTCTAAATTATATGTGGATTTAGAAGCACCTGGTCAAAGTAATGGAAGAAAAATCCCCTGAAAGCTACTATATAGTAGCACATGTGGCTGAGAAAGTGCATTAATTTATTGAAGGGTGGGAGAGGATGCTACATACTTCCATGGTTTTACACTCTTCCTTAACCATCTGCCAGCATCCAGTTCTGGAGACGGAATTCTTTTGATTTAACTCATTGCTTATGTTCTTATGACTGTTGGTTGGTTGGTTGTTTTTTTCAGTTTTTATGTTTTCTCCTGTACTTTCCAAAGATTAGTTGCACTCTGTGCGATTACAGGTTATTGTTTCTTAATTTCTAATGAAAAACAAGTAGATGTAACCTATTTCAATCCATACAAGTACATAGCCTGATTTAAACATTTCTCTTGTTTCAGGGCATAAACTAGTGTCTCTGAAGGCTAACCAGCTTTCCTAACAACACCCTATGAATCACAGTAAGAACAGGCTTCTTTCTAAAGCAACATATGTGAACACTTCTGGCGGCTGTTTGCACATAAGATGGGCCAATGACCTGATCCATAACTTATGAGGCATATTGTTTGATAATGACAAGAATTACAAACTTGAAGTTCATAAAATAACTTGTACTTAACATCTAAAAAGTTATTTTTAATAAGCTTGCTATGAGATCATGAAAATTGGTAGAGATTTTCCTAATGTTGAACCTCTGAGAAATTTCAAAAACCATATGTGAAGATTATAATCAATATTATTCAGGTAGCAGAATATTCTCATTCAAAGCATAACCCTTTAGGTGAAGCTTAACTATTGATTTCTAAATGGCACTATTTCTTGCCATCTCCATTGGCTGAGATGTAGCAGAAAGAATTTCCTAAATAAATCCACATTGGAGCATGCTTCAGAAGGGTTACCGCTGACGGGGAAGAAAGAGTTAACTGTGTTTTCATGCACATTTGTTGCTGTGTCTGCATTACATGCTAAAATACAGGTACAGCCACATTCACCTAAACCCATCCTAGAGTGCACAGTGTATGACCTCTATTTCTGTGGTACTGAACTAAGACTTTCTAGTCAATCTGGAAGCATCCTGAGGCTTTCACCAATCTTTTAATTCCTGGATTATTTTCTTCTGCCTGAAGTTTCCCTTCTGTTTCCCTTTTGTTTGCTATTAATGCTCCATCTCTTCTGGGAGGGTGATTCACAGTTAATCAGCTCATGTATTCTGAGACATTCAAAAATACTGCTCTGCAGACAGGCCAGCAGGCATTGCTGCCCCCCTTGTGTGGTTAAACCCTTCTCTTTCCTTAAGGGCCTCACTGTCTCTGCTGCCCTGTAACTGTTACACAATAACCAAACAGTTGGACCAGCTGCAGACATTAGTGCCATAACTGCAAAAATGTAATTTGGGATATCTAATGAGCAGGTTCTTTACATAAATACACAGAAAAAGAGGAATAAAAAAAAAAAATAATCTACACAAATTAACATTAGGCAGATAGAGAGAAAAACTTCCTGCACTTGAACAGGGACATCTATGTCCTGTTTAACATTTTTGTTTTCCCATTATCTGTTAGCACTTTCACATCAAAAAGATGATTTTCTCAATTTTAACAAATAGTTAAATATTCAGTCTGTAGTTAGTTGAAATTTTGCATGAATTCTCCCATCTTATTATTGTCACCTGGAGAGTACGAGATGTGTTCTATATCCATGCACTGGATACTGGAATGTACCTGACTTTACATCATACAAACATTACTCAGCAACAACTCAAGACATTGGTGTGTTACCAGCACTGTTCTCAGACTAAAGTTGAAAACACAGCATTGCACCAGCTACTAAGAAGGAGAAAAATAACTGCTACATCTGAACCCAAGACAATACAAAATAAAGTTAGTGCACCATACTAATTCCATACTGACTGCCTGTTCTATCCTTTAACTAGAAGAAATTCTGGTCACTCATCCTCTCCTTTCCTCTCTGGCTTCTGCTTTGTCTCAACATTACCAGATTTAAAAGCTCCCACTCTTTTATTAGGCAGTCTTTCAAAATAGGGTTTCCATAGACTGGTGTTCATGTTGCCAGGCACATGACCGTGTCTTCTCTAGAGAGGACAGAATCTTACAATTTTCCATTCACATTCCTATTTATTTTTAAGTTCCTCTCTATTAACTGTGGGTTTGAGACAGGTCATCCTCTTCTGGAGATACACTAACATACTGTTTTTCAGCTTATCTCATGCTTATAAGATAATCTATGTAACTGTAATATTTCCTGCTAAAAAGTTTCAGTGTGCACCTGCGCATTATCCAAGTTGATGAACAGGTAGCAACATGGGGGTGCTGTTACAATTTCTTCCTTTAGTGGTAGGAAAATACACTCATTACAAATCAGACACCTCCCAAATAGATGTTTCACTAAGGTACATGTAAAGGAAAATACAAACCACTAATTTTACAAGCCATTTTTCCTGGCATTAGTTAGTTATCAGCCAGTAGCAGGTTATCCAGCAAACTGGATAAACTGGAGTACCCAGTCCTCTCAGTCTAGTTCTTGAATTCCGATGTTTACATCTTGTTTTCTCCACTGTGGGGTGAATGCATACTTCCCAATCATTCATTTGCTCTGTGAGAGGGTTTAAATTGCTCCTTTGAATCACCATTTTATTCTTTAGTACATCCAGTCTAAAAACTGTCACATGTAAACCAGTTTCCTATTTTTGCACACTACATTGTCCTCATTAAATATTCAGTAGATCTGTTCATATGAATAAGTTTACTGAAACTTTAAAAAGCACACTAAACAGAAGAGACCAAAACTAGACTGAGTCTCTGCTTTACCTCCTAAGTTTAATGTGAACCCATTTTCCAAAAAGAGTGATGTTTGGGTTTTGGTGTGAGCTTTTTTCTCATTCTTGAGTTATTTTACACTGCAACAGCATTGTATTTACCAGCTTCTTTATTTTTTTTCCTCATTACTGACCATGGTGTTTTGGTTTTTATTTTGCAACCATTTAAACAATATTTCTACTAACTTACCTTCGTTTGATGGTTATATGTATAACCCTTAGTGTACTAGTTTATTTAAAGGGGAAGAATATCCCTGGTCTCAACACAGTAGTTTTGGTTAAAAAGCTACTTTATACTGATACCAGTATTTCTGTATGGGCCAGGGAACACTGGGTATGGGTCACCTTCATATAACATGTGTCAGGGAGCAGCAGAACCCTAAGGACACCTGCAGCTAAGGGTGATCACAATGCAGGATGGGCAGAGTAACCAGGCACAGCCCAGCAGACAAGCTGGGTGGCTGAGCAGGGGTGCTGACAGCAACAGATCCTTATGAGAGTCTGGCAGCCACCAGACAAAGCCAAGGTAACAGGTCCAAGGTCAGCCAAGGGAATCTAAACAATAATTCAGGACTGGATACAGGTACACCTACACAACTGAATGCTGAGGTCTGAGCTTATGTAGGACTCTTGTGGCAGAGGGCACGAGTGGAAGCTTATGGTGGAAGCACCTCAAATACTCAAATGAGTACTAGAAACACTCCTCATCTACCTAAACATCTCTTTGACGACTGTGACTAAATCTTCCAGGACTTTCTGCATGAATGTTTACCATATTTCATACTTATTACCTGAATAAGCATGATACGATTTCTTCTACCCAGCCCCTCTGAGGAGCAACTGGGACATAAAAGTTATCTCAGATGGGATATTCTCACTCCCATCTTTTTAGCTGAACAGATTCTTCAGCCAAGAGGTTGGCTTCCACAGTGATTTTCAATTTAGAGGTCTTTTAAAGCCAAACTTCCAATCTTTTTATTCCCTACTGCATACCATCTCTAACTCTAAAAAGTTAGTTGTTAAATTACATCAGAAATTCCCCAAATCTTCCTGAAAATTTCCTCTAAAACATGTTTGATAAAATTGTTTGGTACCTGTTTTTGATCCTTTTTGCTAACTCCAACACTGCACTTCCCAAAATCTCTCACTGCAATTTTAGAGTCAACATAAGCTTTGTTTTCAGCAGGCTGCACTTCATCTCTCCTTCATTTCTTTGTGAGAAGTCTCCAGTCCCCTTTATGGCCTTATTGGGGCCTGTAATTCTTTCTAGCCATCCTTAGCTGGCTTTTTAGAATTTCTGTGACCAACAGTGCTAAATGTTCTATCATCGCTCTGCAAGAGCACCAGCTTGCAGCCCCTCTCTCTGCCTTCTTTTCTTTGACTTCTTCATCCCTGGGCATGACACATACAATGGGCCTGGGACTCCATTCCAGTTCTTGCCACACTGGCTGTTGTCCCTGTGGGCATGGCTCACCTGGATGGACTTTCCAGGATGGACATTCCGGCTCCTCACCTGCTCTGGTATCAGTCCTCAGCGAGCTATGGGTTCTGGATCATGCCTGAGGCGCGTTCTGGCCCAGGCCACGGTTCAATTCCCCAAACGGGACGCAAGGCGCCATGGCGGTCACGGAGGCAGCTCCCCCTCCCCGCCCGGTGGCTGGAGAGGAGCGTCCCACTCAACCCCATTCTCGGAGCTCCTGCTCAGTAGGATCTTGGCTGCCTTTTAGCCGACTTTCAGTCGCCCTTAAGCCATGAGGAGCGCTGCCCTCGCCGCCGCACGACGCCCGCCTGAGGCAGCCTGAGAGGCGGGAAGGGAGCACAGGAGGGTGGCCGCGCGCGCGGCGTGCGTTGCCATGGCAACCCGGCGGGGCGCGCGCCGGGCCTCACAGC
>JANRGW010054382.1:0-26892 GCA_024733675.1 Psilopsiagon aymara | reverse complement strand
CTCAGCATGCCTTCCAGGAGAATCCACTCCAAGATTTTGCCAGGCACAGAGGTGAGGCTGACTGCTCTGTAGTTCCCGGTCTCATCCATTTTCCCCTTCTTGAAAATGGGGGTTGTATTTCCCTTTTTCCAGTCATCGGGAACTTCACCCGACTGCCAAGGTTTTTCAAATATGATGGACAGTGGCTTAGCAACTTCATTTGCCAGCTCCTTCAGGACCCGTGGATGGATTTCATCATGGACTTGTGCGTTTGTGCAACATCCCCTAGTACCTTTTCCCTGCTTCCGTTACAGGACCCTGTTCCTGTTCTTCATCCTCTCTCCCTCTGTACTGGGTCCCTACATACAGTTTTTTAACTGAGAATCAGGTTTCTCAGTTACCTGTAGAAGCACCTGCCTTTTTGCTTACCAAGGCTCAGGGAACCATCTGCTTTTTTTGTCTTGTCAGTTGTAAAATTATCTCCAGGTATTATTAAGTTACTCTTTCTCTTTAAACTGACTTGTTGAGTTGCCATTTCTTCTTGAGCAAGCTGTGCTGACATGCTGTTTTTTTTCTGGGACTCATTTGACTTGGCAACTTGCAGTCCGCAAAGGCTTTTGGGCTCCTCAGCTCCTTCATTTTCAAAGCCTCCCACAGACATGCAGCAAGGGGAATCTTAGCATAAGTAGGTCCAGAAGGCAGGACATTTTGTTTCACTGTTTTTCATGGTGGTGGGAGGAGGCAAATGCACAGTGCAGCGTGGCAAGAGTTGGAGCTTCCAAAAACAGTGCAAATGTTCAGCATGTTCAGTTGCAGTCATACAAACAGATCTTTTACGGCTTCTCACTTGATCTGACCTGAGTGCCTTGTCATAGGAAGAGATGCTAAGAGTATTCTGTCTTTTTGCTCTCAAGTTATTACTCCATGTAGTCCATAGGCTATCTTTAAGCAGAGGCATATGGAGACAAAGGGAGAGTGAAGGGAAATGAGAACAGAAGATCCAAAAATAATTTTAACATGAGTAAAACATTGTTTTTTCCCTTGAGCTCTGCACGTTAAAGTATATGAAATCGAACAAAACCAATCCCAACCTGGCACAGCTGCATAAGAAACATTTCTCTGTCTGGCCAAAACGTGTCAAGAGATCTGAAACAAGAAGATTTAGTGGAAACTGCAAGGAGGATTAATAATAGCTGTTCATCATTGTACTTTCTTGTATAAAAGAGAATATATTGCTAAACTCCTGAACTTCAGGACACAAGCTCTATCTGAGAAGTCTACAATATATTTATCTTTTTTTTTCATCCTAAACTGTGTCACCTAGCCTGCAGCATATAAGAATTATCTTTAAATGCTTGTACAGATTACCGTCCAGTGTAATTTTATCTTCTTACAGCATTGCCAAAACAGCATAGAGAAAATTGATGAATCTAAAAGGAAATGGTAGACTAGCTTGTTTTTGCAAATTGGAAGACTGATGCAGTAAGTAAGCTTCTCATGTCTGGTAGTAGTATCGCATACACAATAAGACAGCCCTTTGTTTTTACTGTTACAGACCTTACAAAATACCAGATTCAAAGGCACTTTCAAGGAGGCCTTTATATCTGCTGGGCCTGCACGGCCATCCTATTGAGATTTTACTCAGAGTGGAAAGACATATTATAGAAGAGAGTTTTGAAAGAACAGAAACGTTTTGAGCTCCTGCAATTGAGAAATAATGCAACGATTAAAAAGAAAAAGAAGATGGAGAGAAAAATTATAAAGGACAGGTTGTTTATTTAAATAATTTGTCATTGGATATGTGATCTCTCTGTTATCCTAGCAATGAAATGTGATGTCCAGGCCCAGGTTTTGGTGCTGACTCTGTAGAGCAGTGACACTATGGGGTGCAAGGCTCAGTGCTGGTGCATGGTTTTGCGGCTGCCAGCTCCACAGCAGGGCAAAGGGCTCCATGATCACAGATCACTTGGATTGCCCTTGAGTCCCACCCATGGCATATCATGGAGTCTGCTTCCTTCACAGTGCGGATGAAGATGTGGCAGAGTTGGTGTGGCTCCCTGGTGTCACAGCTGTCAGAGGGAATGGGGGTGTCACCCTGCTCTGGCCTGACTCATCTCCCCATTGCAGCCCTCCCTGCTGTTTGCCTAGCTTCGCTATACAGCTTAGAGCTTCGCCCTTTTCTGAGATTGCAGTGCATTTTTCGGAAAGCATCTTGTATGCTTACAAGGACAGTTGAAGGTTTTAATGCCAAACATCCCTCACAACAGTTGATACATTTGATGGCTCTGATGGGCTATTTAATGGGCTTAAGCCATTAATGATTTTGTGAACACATAGCACTGTGACAGGTGATAGCTCTCACCCAGTTCTCTCATGTATGTGATGTGAATTTCAAATAAGAAAATTCAGCACTCAGTCAAGCTGTTCAGTCTTTGTCAGTATATTGATTGAAGTGAATATCTGAAACTCCCAGAAGACAGTTACATGTTTCCAAAGGGACGCTTACACTGATGTTGAAGGATTGGAAAGAAACACAAAATAAGGGAGTGTGAAACTTAATAATACAATAGCAATCTCTTCTGGGTTGTCCAGTTGTCCATTAAATTTGAACTACATAATTCCATGTAATGTTGTCCTCTGTAGCCTTAAATTTGCATTGGCTTTAATAGATATGATGTATTTCTGTCCCATACACCAAAAAAAGCACAGAATAAGTGATAAATAGCTCTATGTCACTTCCACTCTCACATTCTTTCTAGCTGTTTAAATTAATACTAAAAATCATATTTATTTAAAAACCATGCATGGCAAGCGTGTATACCAAATTGTGTATCTGTGTATATATGTGCAAGATAACCAGTCTGGAGGTAGAGAATTTACTTTTTCCTTCTAATGAAAAGTACAGGCATAAGGCCCTGTAAGTTTTCCTTGCAAATTATCCCAGCCTAAGGGGGTCCCAGCACATGCATAACTAATCTCATGTTATTCCTAAGGCAAGCTAAGGAGACAGAGTGGGGACAGATGTGACTGGGAAGATTGTCATCAAGTACAAGCCAAGAGGTCTGGCAGTTTAGGCTGATCCATCTGAGTTTCCTTCTGTGACCGAGCAGAGGCTGCTTAAGTCTATGTTTGAGAGAAAGAAATTAGAAAAAAAATGAGGTTCTGCAGTGGCCTCCCAGTAAGAGCAATGGGAATAGCCACCCGGCACCCACAGACAAAACCCATGTTATACTGAATTAGTTTACAGGGCATAGTACCTGAACCCTAGGCACCCATCCAGACTCCTGCTTCTTTGTCACCAGTCAGAGCCACATTTTATTTGGATGGTCCCTTTAGATGAAAGGGCTGTTGTGTAAGATTCATGTAATTTCCTTTCTTTCTCAGAAGTCCCCAATTTTTCCACTTTCCTTTCATGGATATTTACAACTGTTCTCCATGGGGATTTTGACAGGACATAAACTCAAGGAATGGTCTCTGAGTGCAGTCTGGGTCTTGCCAAGCAACTCCTGGAGAGCTGTGCTTTACAGCTCCTTCTCTTGTTTTGCAGTTCTCAAGATGCTGAATCACAAAATGTTGTTTTACTTTGGAGCACGGCTGTAGCACCAGGCAGCCTTGTATAATGAATCTCAATACTTAAACAGAATGACACATAGATACACAATCACATCAGAGGGGAGCTTTACAGTTTTGTACCACAATCTGTGCTTCCTGACTGCAGGGAAAAAAAGGCAGAACTACAGAAATCCTGGGGAAGGCTTGTATCTTTCTTGGCATAAAACACAGGAATAAGGACACCACTTGTAATTTAATTTCTTGCTTGACTGGATCACTTATTACATTTCCTTGTATTTTTGCATTTGTGTATATTATTTATGTCATTTTTATTCTAAAATGTAGTTATAATAATTCAGTTAGGATGAAAGAAAAATAAACCAACTCAACAGTGAATGATACAAACAGTTGCATTCACATGTAGGTATAAGCAAGAGATGTTTATCTGCTAAGTGCCAAATTTCATGTTGTTTTCATTAGAATTCTCTTAGTGAGAAAAATAAGGAAGAAATTTTCTCCTTTTAAGAGTGTCAGTTAAATGAATAGGTGTTGAAGATTGCATCCAGATAAGCATCTAAAACCCTGTATATTTCCCTGATTGCATGTAGAAGTCAGACATTCTCATAAGCACATACTTAAAAAAAATACCACTAATCCATGGTTGGGTGGGGTTGTCAAAAATATAATTTTTAAATGCATTTACGTCTCTAATTCAGCATTTTCAAATGGGAATAGAACAAATAACTGAAATACAATTCTCCTAGACACTACTTAAAGCTTTCTTTAAGTCAAGAATTCATTTTACCATCTTTGTGTCCTCAAAGTTGTGATGTTTCAGCCCTGTGCCTCAGTTATTCACCTTCTCTCAGCAGAAGCAAAGAGAGCTATGGCATTTCACAAACACACAGTAGTTCATTTACAAATACTTGCTAGAATAAACACACAGGATATTTTGCAAGTGTTTATTCTGCAGGGATCACTGAGCCATCTTGTGATTTCATACATCTTTGAGCTAATTTGGAGGTGAACAAAAATTTGGGCACTGACAAATATCAGGTGGTGCTCTGATATTTTCTACATAACGATAAAGCTAGAAAACAGCACAAGCACTATACACATCAATATACAGTTAATACAGATGTTTGGTTTTTTTCCTTAAATTAAGATGCAGCCTGAAAAATACTCTTGATTCATCTCAGCAATTCAGTGCAGTTACTAATGTGAAATGCAGAACTACTGCTAATTTATTTAATCCTTTTTCATGCTTAGGGACATGCAACCACATAAGAGCCCAAGAAGAGGACAGCACTCCTTGGTGTCACCTCTTGCACTGATGTGAAAGGCATCTCCCATTCCGGCTTGTCCACTGAGTTTATCCCTGCCAGTGATGAGCACTCCCCTTTGCTCAGAAATGTCCCACAAAACAAAACACTGCAAGACAAACTGCAGATGCTGCAAACACATGACAGAGTACCAATTCTTAGCAAGACTCTGTATTTCATAGGCAATTCACACCCTCAGAGAGAGAAGATGGTCCATATCTGTTAAGGGACTGTAGGCACGTATGGTTTTCCATCCTGTTAGAAATTAAATCATCTGAGCAGGGTTTTGTAGTGATTAAACAGTATTAGTTTCAGTCCAGTATTGTAGTGGAGCAATTTTCGTTTATTTTCCTCTGTAGTGATTTAAGAGTTTGTTAAGAGAAGAGAAAGAAATTTCAAAATCTCCACTGTTGCTTCCTGCTTGACTTTATTTATTTTTAAGCTAGTATGGTTTGATGCTTTTTTCACCTGTTTTCTGATACTGCTTTCCATCTGCCCCAAACATACTGAGAACCATTTACACGCAGAGCAGAGATCTGACCACATTCTTCTCTGGTCTCTCAGTTCTTAGCTCTCTGCTCCAATGACCCTAAATGGATCTGCCAATCAGTATTGCCAGATGTTTGTTTGGGGTTTGCAGATCCATATCTGAAAGTCTGCAAAACAGACTACAACAGATTTTATGTCCGCACAGAAGCCATCACCTCTCACATAATCATGACCAACGACAGAAATTATGTTCTCTGCTATGCCAAAGGACTCTAAGAAATCACTTTAAGTGTGGGTTGAAAAGGAAAGTATATTGTATCAATAGAACATCTGCCTCCACATTAAAGTTGTTAAAGACTATTTAATTTTGAAATAACAAGTCAGCTAATTCTTCAGAGCATATATGAGCTCTGGCATTCAGCCTCCCACACCTGACAAGTAAAAGTTAGAAGGCATTATCACTGTAAACAGCAAAATGTGCAGGCTAGAAGTAATCACACAATTTGTCACTTTAAAGCCCACTTGAAAAGCTCCAGGTTTCTTATTACTACATTATAAACAATTTACCATTACTAGCTTACTGCTTCAGTTAGCTCACTTAAGCTGTTTCCCCTTCTCTGCCCTGTGGTTCTTTTGTGGAGTGCAGGATGTGTTCTTCCACCCTGTAAAATGAACCTTACCAGAGAGAAAAAAAATGAATTGTTGTCTCCTTGATTGTCCTTGAGCCAGATCTCAAGGTCACATAAACATTAAAGTCAGAAGTAGAGAAGGTGTCCCTGCTGCCTCTGGTTTGAGGAGCAGGGGTGAAAGTTGTCCGTTTCAGCAGCAAATCATTAGATTAGCTCAGCTGTACTGCAGCGCCACAGCTGGAGATGTCAAAGCTGATCTTAAACTCTAACAAAAAAAGCGCCCCCTAATATGATTCTAGCAGGTTCTTACTCATAGATTGTTGCTGGCATCTGCAATTTCAGTCTGATCAGTTCCAGCGAATCACACACTCAGTTTAAATGCCCATCTGCAAGCCA
The DNA here is from genome assembly GCA_024733675.1 of Psilopsiagon aymara. Taxonomy (NCBI): domain Eukaryota; kingdom Metazoa; phylum Chordata; class Aves; order Psittaciformes; family Psittacidae; genus Psilopsiagon; species Psilopsiagon aymara. Next base: position 20,525 of record JANRGW010054382.1, on the reverse strand, counting down.
CCTTCTACCTAGTATATCCTCCTTTTTACCCAGCACTACTCATCTTTCAACAGTGTGTTAAAGCCAGCAACATCCGCTTCTGTAGCTTTCTTATCTAAAGCACTTGTTAGTCTTTTCCTCTACTTCCATGGAAAAAATTCTATTACGTTCTCTTCTAGCCATTCCTTTTCCTGACACAAGTCAAGTAATTTCCAGTAGTTCAGTTCAGCCTCTTTTGGCTGGCTTGCAAGCCTTTCTTTCCCAGATCAAGAACTGTCTGAAAGTTGGCATTTACTCCACAGTATTCATCTTTTTTTACCTCTAAGCCCCCCAAAACAACAAATAACCCAGCAGCCAACAGCAAAATACCCAAGAAGCAACCAACAAAAGAAGGACAAATCCCAGAGTCTGTGTAAGTACCCACAGAGGGATTGTCTACTTCGAGCAGATGGACAAGGACTGACAAGGTGCTACACTTGAAAGCATAGCCACAGCAGCTCAGATGACTGCAGAAAGTGCCCAGTGAGCAGATTCTGCACTCGGGTGGTGTTAGCACTGTTGAGCTGAGCAGTGGGCTGCAAGGGTTGGGACAGCTGGCGCTAATCCGCAGTGCCATGAGCACCCAGGGGCAGCCCAGTAGCTCCACAAGGAGCTCAGATGTGCACAGTGTGGGCTTACAGGGCTGTAGTGGGAGCTGACATGTTTGGGCAGTTCAAGGGCATGCGGTGACAGGACAAGGGAGAATGGCTTTAAGCCAGAGAAGAGACTTAGACTAGACATTAGGAAAAAATTCTTCCTTGTGAGGGTGGTGAGGCCCTGGCACAAGTGTCCCAGAGAACTTGTGGCTGCCGCATTCCTGGCAGTGTTAAAAGCCAGGTTGGACAGGGCTTTGAGCAATCTGATCTAGTGGAAGGTGTACCTGCCCATGGCAGGGGGGCTGGAACTAGGCGGAACTTTAAGGCCCCTTTCAAAGCAAACCATTGTATGATTCTCTGATGCAGACTCCCACTTGCTACAAAGTGTGGCCCCGAGCATCTTTATTCTCCCCAGTGAGTAGTCCTTCCTCCTTTACTGTCTCATATCTTCTGAAACATAAAGATATATGTGTTTCTTAATCCTTAGGGTTATATAAGTTATCTCAAAAAATCTCTCCTGACACCATCCTGGGCAGCAAAGATTTGCCTGTGGCTACTTTGGGCTATCATAGCCTGTAAATTCACAAAAGCTCTAAGCTGTCATAAGCTAGAATTGACACACAAAGCCTTCCTTTACTGCATGCTGTCACTTCACTTAGGCAGGGGCAAGAGCCTAGACATCCATGCTGTGAATTGGAGCAGGGACCTGATAGTATTTTTTTAATTCCCTTTTTTTTCTGGCCTGGCTGTGGCCCAGATTAGCCATCCTGACATTCCCTGTCAGTTGACTGATCAATTGCACCAAGGTTTGTGCTGGCACAGAGGGGCAGGCGGAGCAGCAGCAGCGAGCAGCTGGGGAGGCTGTAGTGCTCCTCTGGGTGCACAGCTGGCTCCTGATAGCCCATGGTTATTTGAAGTGTGGCCTTAGCTGCACTGCCCCTACCATGCAGCTCCAATCTGAATCTATCTGGGCATCCTACTGGGACTATGTTATCCTTGGTGACCGTGATCCTTCAGCAGGTGCTGATGACACAGAGCATGTGCTGTGAAATCCCTCCTGCTCCTTAGCCCTCCACTGATGATAATTACCTGTATGTCTCACTCTCCCTAGCAAGCATGACTGACCCTGTATTCTCCTACTTGCAGTACTCTTCGCTCCACAGCTCTTAACGATTTCTTTGTCTCCAAATATGGCCACCGCACCATTGATTAGCATAAGTAAGTTAAAACTCAGAGCAATTATTTCCAACTATCACTTAGTCTGGAGTTCAGGATTTGTGTTTTAAAAATAAATTTGCACCGAAAACCTGTGCATCTTCCCAAGTTCATATACTGGCTTAGTGAAATATATATTGCAGAAATCTTTTGTCACATAGGTCGTGGCTCATAGAAAAGGCATTGAAAATTCATCTCCTCTTCCTACAGGAAGAGGACATGGCCTTGCTTCTTTTTATGTAGATAACTTTTGATCCAGCCATGACAACCATACATAAAACCTGACCTTTCAAGGACACAAACATCAGAAGATGAACATGCTTCTGCCTAGGAAGGTGCTGGATCTAAAGGAGTAAGAGGATTTGGGTTGATTTGAGTTGAGCACTTTAGAATGGTGCATCAGAACCAGTTGACCTGGTTCTACATACAAAGTGTACTTACCTCCCCAGTCACCTTCTAGACTACCAGAGGGCTGAAGAGGTGTAAAGCAGGCAAGAAATTTTGTGGTGTTGCTAAGCTGTTCCTTGGGAGTGCAGAGGACAGTCAGTGTGAATGCTGGAGCAGGAACTACTCTAGGATGTGATGGCAGTGTGCCACAGATTGATTACATGGCACAAGGATCCTCCTTTCCTGTGTTAGAGTTAGGGGTTATATGTAAGTTCTTAAAAACTAGGGGATGATTCAGGGCTATCACTCTAAGATTCAGCATTATGCTGTCATCACTTCTCTTGAATTTTCTCCCCACCTTGCCTTCTTCTAAATGTTATTCATGGTCAGTTGTTTCAGGTTGGATTGAATAAAATCTGGGGCTCTGCTCTTCTATGTTTTTGACTGTGTGGAATGTGAAAGGTTGTCTTACAGCTTGGACAATATCTAGTTTAGAAGATCTTTGACTGTGGCTTCAAATGACAGCAACACAGTGTCCTGTGCTTCAGTCATCTTAGACACCAGACAGATTCATTCAATTTGTGTCAGTCTGGGGAGTCTGGTTGAACAGAGAGAGTAGTTCCAGAGAGGAAGGTGAACATTTCTAGTTTCACAGCTGTTCAGATAAAAATCACTACAGATACCAATTTACACTTTCGTACAATCCTGACACAGCTGTTTGCCTCGTGGGATGATTCATTTACACTTAAGAGAAAAAATAGTGGTAAGAGTGACTATTCCCTCAGATCCTTTATAATCCTCACTGCAGATTTCAACAGGCCTGTTACCTACCCTGTTCTGAAGGACTGGCTAGGAGCATTTTTCTGCTTCAAAGAACATGAAGTAAAGCAATTAAACCACTTCCTTCAGGAAATCTCTGAAATGCCACCCTCCTTCCTCTGCCAGACTCCCTGTTACTTCACCCAGGGGTTCATTAGAGAGCAGTTCAGACACTTTCATGATGGTATGCCAACTCCTTGTTCAAATGCACAGAAGATCTATCCTGCCTCTGGGCTTAGGATACAAATAACCACTCAGCAGGAATTACCCTTGAGAAGACTGCCCCCCAAATGACCTCTTAATCCTCATATTGTAAAGATGGGCAGGCTATGTGATTTTTTTGGTAACCAGAGAAACGTATGTGAAGTGCCATCACTGCCTGCAAAGCTGGAAGGAAAAAGCATCCCAATTGTCACAATTAAAAATTGAATTAAAAAAAGAGAGAGGTACAGAGATCTGGGCATTGATTCTGAATTAAGGGCTCTGCAGCATTAGCACAGACTACTAGTAAGACAAAGCAAGTCTACAGGGATACTTCAAATGGAACGCTTCAAAACCATTTATTATAATTTATCATTATTTATGCAGTTGACAATGATGTGACAATTGCAAAATAATTCACTGCGTAATCAGCACATGCACTACATTTCCCATAGCACTACAAATCTAAATTTCACTATAAATCCAAATTCTACTGAAGCATGAACCTTGAGGTTTAGAGCTGATTTCTGTAGTGTATATGCTGTATATCATCACATGGGGATTGCATTTGACCTTGACCAAAAGTCAGACCGCTGCTTTGATGCAGCTTGGCAGGGTTTTAACAGCCTCCCACAGAATGCAAACCAACGAGGCATTTGGGGGACTCATACTCTATTATGTGTAATATCTGTGCTTGATTTTGGCTGAGGAGCACAACTGCAGCCCACAGTAAGAAGGGAGTTTATTGTATTTTGAACACGTTAGGAAGCATTTTGGACTGCCTGAGGAAGCAGGCTTTTTTCTTTCTTTGACATAGGAAGATTTCATAACAAGATCTACAGATGCTCAAAGCTTGGAGAGCAAAACGCTCTGAACTTACTCCAGGAGTATATCTGAGCAAGAAGAAATACAAGGGGTGGAACAAGGGATGCAACTAAGTAAGCCAGAAGAGACAGCAAACAGCAGTAGCTGGGGGATGGTATCTGGCAAAGGCGGTTGACTCAGAAAAATCCAGGTCCCAAGCAGTGCTCTGAAACAAAAGTCTTCCACATTTTCCAGGGTCCCTGAGCAAGGCTCTGCAGAAGGCTGTGTGCCTTCTATTGTGCATACAGCACTGTGTGCATGTGAAATTCGTTTCAAACTGGATTTTTTCCTCTCTGATAATCAATTGCATATTGCTACTTGTTTTGTAAAATTAGTTCCTGTGGACTGAATAAGCTACTAATTTCTGACTTTTAAAAAAGCAAGAACATAAAGTAGAAAGCTCTTATTCTGTCAGTAGATGAAGAAAATGGGAGGTCTATAGAAGTGTTGGATATTCTGTATAATCAAAAGCCTAATAATCTCTGTAACTTTAATAGGGTGTGCATGGTAGTGAAGTTCCTAATTGTCTCTAAATTGTCAAACCTCAGAGATCTCATTACACCTAGTAAAGAATTCTAGAAACTTCAGTGAGTAGATTTACAAAATTGCTCAGCAGTGTCTTATTTGTGTTTTATTCATAATAGTTCAGAAGTCATCTCAAGGCATCTACCTCTCCAAAATGGGTATGCATGTATTCTGTGTACATCATGCTATGCTCTTGTGCTTGTTTGTCTCATAAGCAGCTGTACTGAATATGTAGTACATGCACATACCATCCATGAATCTGTTGGTTTGAGGTAAACAGAAGTCTGGCAAGCATGCACTATGATTGTTTAATGGGGAGAAATGCTGAATTTTGATTTGCATTTTATTTGCAATACAATGACAATTTTGTTTTGCAGAAATTCATTGATACATTCCATGTGCAAAATTACCTGAGATTCTTGTCAAAACACTCGTGTGTGTGTGTTTATATTTTTATTGATTCTGAGGAAGGAAAATGAGAGTTTGCATCCACTTGATAGGGTAAGGAATAGGAGAAAAATAAAGTGGAATTCATCTTGCATTAGTGGTCAAAATCACAATCTGCAATCTCTTTTTGAATTACACCTGCAGAGAGAGCATCAAGGAGACTATTCATTCTGCATCTACCTCAATAAAGCCAATGTTTCCTTGAAAAAAGAGAAGCACATATAGTGAAATTACATATAATGAAAGCTAGTGACTATTCACCTACAGCTCAAAAGTAAAAGAAAGAAAATAGTCAGGAAAGCAGGAAGCACAAACTTCACTAACAAAACCTTTTTGCAATACTGCTGTAAGTGAGATGAGAAAGGCAGATGTGCCTTTTTCATCATTTCACCCTCCATTGGGAATACCAGGGGAGAAGTCCCTTTGACACCTAGGTTCACATCTGCCCTTGCAATCTGGTGTGTAAAGAGCATCAGAGCTCAGCAAGGAAGCAGGAATGAATACCATGAACCTATTTTAAACAGTACTATGCTAGAATCAAGGAGAAGTCTATGTGGAAGTTGAGGTAGCAAGAGAAGAAAAGATGGGAAAGCCCACAGCGGCCCTTAGGCATAGGTCAGGGCCAGGCACCCTATTGAGTGGTATAGCCACCATGTGTGCACATGTGTATAACCACTCACGGGGTGTCTTTTTCTTTTCAATCTTCAGGAAGAGGCAGCCAGAGTTCTCGCCCACCAGCCAGTGTCCGTCGGCACATGTGCAGCTTTGAAAAATCCCACACTGCAGTGAATGTGTAAGAGAAGCTGCATGACAAAGAGTGGTTTTACCCCTTGCTTTCTCTTTCTCATTGTTTTATCATGTCTAATGATGGGACAAATGTGTTGCATGCCATTAAAAATGGGAAATTTGCTTATGTCCCCTGTTTTGCACAATGCCTTAATCTGATTGTCCAGCTATGACGAAGAGGGCACTGAATATACATATTTATTTTGGCCTGTTTTTTCTAAGACTCCAATTTTATTTGTAAATTCCTACATCTTCACAAATACATCCTTTTTTTTTTTTTTTACTAATTTTATCTTCTTTTTTCATTTAGCCTTTTTTTTTTTTTTTTTGCAGTTTTTCATGGAGATGGTATTATCCTGCATGCTTTAGGCAATCTAGTGGCTGTCTCACTGCAAGACACCTTTGCTGCGCACAGCTCTTGCTAACTGTGCTCGTTAGTGAACTGCTGCTGCAGGGCCAGCAGAGGGAACACAGAAAACACTGGTTTGGTGGGATTTGCAGAGCAGGGAAATTGCGAGCAGGCACATGTAAATAAAACCAGCAGAATCTGGCCAAGGAGCAGTCACCCTAAAGTGTCTTTAAGCAGTAGCAGAGAAATTTTTCCTGATATAATTACTGAAAGATGTTCAGATTCTGCATATTCCTTGTTCAGTGAACAACAGCAAAATTCATGTTTTCAGAAACAAGAAGGGCAAATGCTGCCCTCCCTGAGCACACACCCTGTGGAGAAAACATGCTAGCTGTTGCAGAAGCAGAAAGGCCTCGCCTCTTTTCTTCCAGGAGGGGTTTATGCTTGTTTCCGTCTGATAAACTGCAGATGTGAAACAGTCCTGCTCCCTGCCCCAGGGAAGTTGTGCAGTGATGAGGAGGAAAGGGATCCATTGGCACAGCATTCTGAGCAGCAAGGTACTCTCTACAGCCAGAGACGCTGTGTAGCTCCTCTAATCAGCAACAAAGCATTCCAGCTCTGTGTATGTTTCTGACAGCCTATGCTATTTGTGGACAGACAGCAATGATCCTAATTCAATCAAATATGCCGCTGTGATTAACAGATCAGGAGAAATCCATACACTGCATCATGTATTTGTAGAGGCAGTGTTTTTTACAGGGCCTGTGCAGAAATCATTTCCTGCCTTGAAAGGCGAACTTTACAAAGGCAGTGTAAAGAGCAATATAAACATTTTGTTATTAGCCTCCAGTCTGACAACAATATGCCCTTCTTTTCTGACCTAGAACACATGCTGCAGATTCTTAGGGCCTAGATAGCCAGTTGTCTGTCTGGAAAGACCAATGATCAAATGGGAGTCCAACACAGGTTATACCTTTAGGAGGCAAAGGTGAATGCAACAACAGGTTCTATTAAAAAAGCATGGGCACAAGCTGTAAAACTCCTGAGCAGTGGCATGGCTGAGCTTACTGCTTTTTGCATGACAATGCTTGGGATTTTTTTTTTTTTTTCCAGTTTGGAAAAAAAATCTTCATCCACATGAGCTCTGAGCAGCACCTCTGGTGGGATCCAACCAGTCAATGGGGCTTCAAATGCTTGTGGCAGCTGCAGATAAGAAAAGCAGCCGAGGTTTTCAGTGCTGCTGAGCATGGAGCTTGTTTGCATCCCTGCCCCACAAGCTTCCCTCTCCCTCCAGCCAGGTCTGATGCTTTCAGAGGCCTGGCAGCACTGCACTGTGATGAAGGGAAGGGGGCATCCTGCATCAGCAACCATCTGCCTGAGATCCCTTTGGCAGCCCAGCCCAGACTGAGCAGTAGGCTTGTGTCCATCATATCACTACCTGCCCATCACCACTGCCTGGCCTCATGCCTGAGGATCAGTCTCCAGAGCTGCAAAACTGCAGCAGTTTGTGAATCTGATTTTTTTCCTGAGGAAAATCCAGATGTTGTCTCCATTCTCTGTATGATGCTGGAGATGTTCAGAAATGCAGAATCATGAAAATATAGAATCATAAATATTTATTATCATTTAAAAACTCAGAAACATCAGCTTTGCATTTCAGGGTTCTTTTCTTCTGAAGCTGCTCATTTGTTACCATGGAAACTTTGAGATACGCCCAGAAAACCCACATGCTTTACTAGCTGCTTTATCTTCTGCAGCATGTTAGGGAGAGGTGTACATTACAGACGAGGAACCTCATGACTAAGCTTCCTGTGGCAACTGGGTTAAGCTTGTACCCAAAATGCTGGCATGTTAAGGCATTTCTGATGGCTCTTCAAGCACTATTTAAGTTGTTGGGAGTTTATTTCATTCCCAAGTATATGAGAGAATCTGACAAGTTAGAGTGGGAGAAAGATCTCATTGACCACTGCCTCTGCAAGGGCTGCACACTTTTTGGCAGCAAATATCCAGAGCAACAGGTTTTTACCAGTTCATTAATAATTTGTTGCTACTCTGATATTGCTATTGACTAGGAAATATTCTGGATTTTCAGTATAATTTGTCCTTTTGTAATTTCATCTAGGCTCTCACTTGTGCATCTATATGCTTATGTAAAATACCTTCCAGACTTGGTGCTAGCGCCTTGCAGATGTTTGAAATCAAACAATATATTCAGCTATTTTAGCTTTCTCTCATGCACTCTCTTCTCTGTCTTGGATGTTGGTTTTGTTTTTTGTTGCTGTTCTGTAAAGAGCTTCCAGTTTGTCAGAACCTTTCTGGTAAAAACATGGTGCCCCAAATCATTTTCCATCAGAACCACAGAGGATTACAGAAAGCAAGGAAAAACCTCCAAGCATCTTAATTACTATTAAACTGCAATCATAGGAAAGACCTCCTAATCTCTGTAGCACTGTGTGATGCTTTTGAGCAGAGAACACAGAATTCATGGGCTATTTTTATGGTTTTATTTTATTCAAAGCTCATTAATTAGCTTTTCTTGTCCAACAGCAGCACTAGATCTTTTTCCATGGCATTTCTTTTGCTACAGTGTGTTTTGAAGGTTGTTGATCTTCACAGCCTTCCAGTCCTACAGACTATTTTGTCTTAGTTTCACCCACCTACACTTTCCCTAAATTAATTTCATTCTATCATTTTCCTCCTGTGTTCATAAGCTTTCCAGGCCCCTTTGCTCAAAACACTGTAATTTTCAGTTTTCACATTCTATTAGCTGTGCTCCATTTTGATCCAATCTGAATAAACGCTTCTGTTCAAGTATTGTCATTGGCTGCACTGTCATATATATTGATTCAAATGTGCAGCATGATACTCATCTTCAGATAACACATATGTGCTTGTCCATTGATATCAGAGCATCTATGATGATCTGCACCACAATTTTTCTGTGCACTAACTTTAAAACCCTTTAAAAAAATTACAAGGTGATCCAGTAGGATGTATTCATTCTGGATAATTGGTGGGGTTTACTTAATGACAAAACAGATTTAAAAATTATTCACTAGTAAGAGCGTTTTCTAATTTCACTTTGATTTGCAGGTTTCTGACCTTCATTAGTGGAACACTAAAAGAATTTGCTTGTTATTTGTGACTGTTTATTGTCCTGATCTTTGTATTATCTGTTGGAACAAGTTATTTTCCCTGAGCAACACAATAGTAGCTATTTGATACTTTTTTCAAAATACTTAAAGACTAGACTGGTTAATCAAAGCTTCTTTGCTGGTAATTGGATGGATGACTGAAATGTGCCATAGCTTCTATATTTTGCATGATACTAAAATTTTATAGCAGCAATTATAATGCTTTTATAATGCTGCCCTTTATACATATCGTCAGCATCATATTCTTTGTTGAGGTAAGCAAGACCTGTGGCACATGCTAAAGTTGCAGGATTTCAAATATGTTGAAGCGTTGCTTTTAATGCCCAAGTGGCCTTACTGAAATGGAGACAATAATAGAAGAGACTTACGGATACCAGCAAAGCATCTGCAACATGCTGCAGTGCAGGTACTAGTATTAAAGTTTGTTAGTTTGGGTTTGATGAACAGTGAGGCTGCAGCAGGACAGAGCTTTTCTCAGGCTCATTACTGCTTCTTATGTGACTGCAGGGCTGGAGAAAACTTGTGGATGGCTAACTGCCATTTTGTGGGCAAGGCAGAAATTCCTCTCCTGGCTTCCCTAGGATGGCATTCATCAGCAACTGCTGTTTGGGCTGGGAAAGGTTTTGATCAATGCACAGGGGCTTTGGATGATGGCTTTCTTTGCTTTAACCTCATCAGGGTACATACCACTCTGTTTAAATATTTCCTGTGGTACCAATTAGAGATTGTTATGCCTAAAATGTTCAAGACAAAAAAGACAAGGGTTCAGAGATGAGAACTAAGAGTTCATTTAATTCTCCATGACCAGGCATGTCCTATAGCTGGGCGGGGGTATTTTGGGCTATCGTCTCAGATCTGGGTACATCAGCTCTTTTAAAGACTTTCTGCAAGTAACTATTCAGGACTGAAGCTGTTTTTTCAGCTTGCTTAGCGTCTATAATCATAAGCCGAAAGTATCTGAAAATGACTGCCCCAGAGTCATGCAGAGAGTATGTTGTAAAGATCAATGTGTGTATTAAAAACAACACTTTGAATTACAAAAAAAAGCAACAGATCCAGTCAGGGAACTAATGAAAACTCACACAAGAAATATACTTATGCCTATTTCTCCAAAATACAGAAACCCTTGACAAAACTGTGGTGAAAATTGAGAAACAGCATTTAAACTTAATGAATGTCGTTGCCCGTAGAGAAAAAGTAAACCCATCTTATGTAGGAAATCCAAGAACCTGACTGAATTGGATGTGAAGATTTGAAGAAAGAGCACTTGGAGTGCTATACTGGGTGTACACAACTATAAATCTTAAGATCCCTTGAGGCTCCAAGTTCACTTCTAGACAGCAAGTGTGAAATCTATGGGAAATTGCATAAAGAAGAGAGAAAGCCAGGAAAGGCAAACAAATACTTGATGGACATGAAATAGTCCCACCTGGTCATGTGCAATTGAACATCACATTAACACCTCAGCTGTGATCAGGTTTGATGCCCTCTTCTGCCTTTGTGTGAAAAAAATCATCCCTTCTCCCATTGTATCAGGCAGATTATTTTGATCTTCACCTTCTCCCATGGATGCTTCCTTCAAAAATTATGACAATTGCTTAGCAAATGGTGACCATGCATCCCACATGCAGTCAGGATTGTCGTCATCACTTTGCACAAGTGTCTGACTCCTGTCTCACTGAGACCCAGTTCAGGTCTGAGCTTTTCCAGCCCCATCTTCAATTTTGTCTAAATGCTGTTCAAGATGGCTGGTGTTTTTTCAAGCATAGCAAGCCTTTCTCTTGCACGTTAATTCTGCCCAAATGTGTCAATGACATTGTCCCTCCCTACCAGCTGCCCAGCAAGACAGAGCAGGGGTATTTCTAAGATGGACTTGTCACTCTGTCTCAAACATGATCTATTTACAGGCTAATGGTGCATGGATACAGCACACTGAGCGAAAGAGCTGGAACGAGGCTAAGGAGAACAGTAACAGAAAAGAGAGATTTCCCAGTGGAAATTGCCAGACTGACCCCACAGAGAGCCACTGTGGCTCAAAAGCTTCTTGTCACAAGGCGGTCAGGGTCAAGGAATAAGGTCTGTCTGGCAAGCGCAGGCAAGGTGCTTTGGCAGCACCAGCCTTCTCCAGTAACAGGCAAATCTTGATTAAGGGGTTTGTTTGTGTTTGGGTATTGCAGTCCCAGCACAGTTTAAGTATGCTCATTGGCTTGTGGGCTTGCTTAATTTCTTAAAGGAGAGTGCTACAGAATAAAGAAGTCAGAAGAGCAGAATTTGAGAGTGAGGGGAAGGAAAACTGACTAAATAGGAGGAAGAACTGAAGACAGAGGTAGTGAGTTCCTTAAAATAGCAGTGCTTGCCTTTGATGTAAAATACAAAATCTTGGGAACAAAATGAGATAGAGACTAAACAGATGGTGTGAAGAGAGATTCAAAAGTGAGATGGTGCACTGTAGCTAGATATAAAGAAGTAAATGATACAGAAGTGGACTTACCATAAGAGACAGCAGATTATCATCATGGTTTGGTTTGGTTTTTGGTTTTGGTTTTTTTTTTTTAATTTTTTTCCCAGAAAACCCCTTTGCAGTATTTGTCAGCTCTAGCATCAGGAACATACAGTATAAGACCACTTGACTTATTTTCCTCTCTACAAAAAAAGACTTGTTTTGAAGTTAAAGCAGGCAAATGTGTTCCTGTGTGAAGAGTTTGTAGATGTTGATATGTTAAAATATTACTGTAAAAATCTTTCACGCCCAACAGTTACATTCATTTGCTTATCTCTATAGCACTTCAAAAAAATGTCATACCACAGCTCATTTTGATCTCAACAGGAATGCTTTTAAACCTTCATTCTTACATTTTCATTGATCAGTGTAATATAGAGGTTTCATTCTTCAACTGGGAACTTGATGTTTTTCCCTGTAGATTAAAGATCTAAATCCAAACTGCTCCAGGTCCTACCAATTACATGCTTTGGGGGGTTATGAATTTTTTAGATGGGCCTTTCTTGTGAGCCAGTTCCCACAGGAGTGGTGAGTCACAGGTCCAATGTTTAGAGTCTGGAGTTGAAGATGAACTTCCCAGCTTGGATCCATCTCAGATTCTTTTTTTCTACAGGAATATTTACTGCTCAGCTGGAAAGTGCCACATTGTCACGTACATTTCTTTTCCGTTTTGCCAGATTACGTTATCTGTGTTGTATCAGTTTCTTACAGCTCTGAAGGAGTCTTTTGAATATTTTATTTTTTCTTTTACAAAATTCAACTGCTAATTATTTTCTCCCTGAAAAAGAGAAGCACAGGAGTATGAGCAAGGAAAAACAGATTACTTAGAGCAATACCACAGGCTGTGCGCAAGGGGAGCAGTCACCCTTGATGCGTGCAGTAGCAGGAGACAGCACAGCTGTGCCACCCTCCCACCCGAATTGCCTCCCACCTGCCCTGAAATCACAGGGTCTGAAATTCAATCCTTTGTTTACTTCTGCCTGTTGAGGGACAAAACCCTGAGATAAGGCTGCTTTGCATAAATCACCTCAGAATTTCTCTCCCTCTCTGGTTTCCACCCAGGTACATTTATGTGTATTATAATTTCTGAATGTTTTCTACTGGCCAACCTGCAATTAAACAATTGTTTGGTCTTCTTAAGTACCGCTCAGCTTCCTGTCCCACCAAGCTGCTAATGAGGCATCACTCTGCTTCAAGTGCTGCTCCCTGCAAAGGTACAGGGAAATGCAAAAGAACTACAGTTCCCCAGGGACAGACCTGGCCCTCTGGTCCTCACTCAGCCAAACAGCCCAGCGTTTTGATGGGATCCAGCCAGCACGCAGAGTCGGAGAGTTCGACTCACCACGATTGTGTCGCTGCTTGTTCCTCCACCCACACAGACCAACTGTTCTCAGTCCCACCATTTTATCCTGGTTTGTAAATATTAGTTGCTCAGGAAGCACTGTGTTTACCTCCTACCTGATGGAGGCCCTGGGAGTCCTTCATTTCTGTAATAGCTAATCTGTTTTGAAGTGCAAAGTGGGGACAGGGAATAAAAGGGAAAGGAGGAGTTAGCAACAATTCCTTTCTCTACCCAGAGTTCCAAAGGCTATGGCTTTGCTTTGTTTTTCTTCTAACAGTGTGGAAATGTTTCTTATAAGCTGTAAATGAGGCTTTGTCCTGGGTTCTTAAAGAACCCAGTGCTTTCTTAATGAAAGCACTTCCTGTGACTTTTCCCCATTTTTTTTAATTCCCCCTGCAAAGTAGGGTTAGCATAGATATAGCCAGCCCTCCCAGAGTCCTTTCCACAGGCTAGGCTTCCCAGGCTGGCTATAGGGTGGGTAACCAGCATGGAGTAATTGCCTTTGGATGTAAATCACAGTAATTGCTGCTGTTAAAAGGCACCATTGTTTCTGGGAGGAGATAAAGAACTGGAGGGGGTAGGCTTATTAATGAGGCAAAGCAATCAGTATTTTTGTAAGCTTGTTTGTTATATTGCCCATGTCTGCGTAATGTAAATGAAAATAAACCCATTTTTATTTTATTCATAGTTCTAATGGAAAGTCTGTGTCATGGTCTGAACCAGGTGGAAGAGAAGCTCTCCAGGGAGAACACACTTGGCACAGACTCTCAGTGCATGTGAAGAACCAGGAGACAGGGTGCAATCAGACAGCGGTAATCAAACCCCTCACTAAAAGCTACCATGGCCAGAGCAAGAGCCTGACTTTTACTGACATCAGCAGTAAGACTCTGTACAATGTGGTGGAGGAAGAAAACAGAGAGCCTGTTCGCCTCAACCAGCCCAGCAGCCCCTCCATGGTGGTGCACAGGCGGGTGGCGACGACCCCTCCACTGCAGGACACAGCAGAGGAGACCCACCTTTTCCTGCCCGAGCAGTCCCCCAAGACCCTGCCTCTGCAGCCACGGTCTCTCATGGACCAGCTGCAAGGAGTGGTCAACAAGATTGCCACTGGCATTCCCGACTTCAATGCTGTCCTCCCCACGACCGGCTCTGGGAACGGCGTGCGGCCCCCGTACCAGCCCCCTCCTCCAGAGCAGCCATCTCTGTCCCCTTTCCCGGTGGCTGCCTTCAGCGAGGAGCCCCTGTCTCCCCCAGCTGAGGAAGCGGAGAGCGAGAAGCTGAAACTTATTCAGGGATACGTCCACGAGAAGAACCCAGAGGGGGAGGACAAGGAGCTGGTGACCAGCAAACTGACTCTGGAAGACTCTCCTGCACTGACACCCCCATCCCCGTTCCGGGATTCGGTGGTTTCAGGCAGCTCCGTGCCCAGCTCCCCCGTCTCGGAGTCGGTGCTCTGCACACCCCCAGATGTGACCTATGCCTCTGTCATCCTGAGGGATTATAAGCAAAGCTCATCCACCCTGTAGACACTGCAAGAAACAAGACAAGAAGGACTTTGGCAGCTGCCCATTGGGAGGTCCTGGGGAGACAAGTCTCCAAGGGCTGGAAGGAGAATGAGCAGAGAGCAAAGTCACACATGATAGGGCAAAACCTTCATCCTGCACTTAAATAATTAGAAAGACACAAAAAGAAAAAATCCTTTCTGAGGGCTCAACATTCTCTAGCTGTTAAAACTGAAAATATTGTACTTTGAGAAAAAGATAGGAAACAATAACAAAGCACAAACCTAAGAGACAACTTCTATAGCAAAAAACGAATAAACACACACGAAAAAATATCACTCTTAGAGACACCTTCTCTTGGAGATGCTTGAAAAGGACTCTGGGAAGTGAGACCTGGAGAAGTCATTAGCACATCTCATGACTGCTGCCTGTTTGCTACAGGAGCAACACACCAGGAGCTGGAAGGGCAGCGTGTGGTGAGGAGGAGCGAAGCTACTTGTATATGAGACATACAGGCATAAATACTTTTCTCCTGGTTTCTGTAGGTGGTATAACTGTGTGATGTGTTTGGGGGAGAGGACCTGAGATAACGTGAAAGCACATGGCTCTTACTGACTTTGTCTGAAGAATTTGTTCTTCATTCTAGGCTGCTTTTTGGGGGATCTGGGCTTTTTTAACTGTGATTGTGAGCAGAGCAAGAACTATGATCAAGTTAAGAGGTTTCTGAAGAATGCCTTTGCTGTAATATGATAAGGACTTAGAAAAACTGCCCTTTTGTATAAGATTGCAAACCATGTGGCTAAACTGTTACAAAACATTTCCAGTAGCAGAACAATATTTATTGACTAAGTTTTCATAATGCAACATATTTGCCCTGTGATTACATCTTTCCTTTGTGTTACTTTGGAATCAAATACATTTGAAATAGCTGTATACTTAGAGCAACAACTATTACTCTGAAAGAAAGGCAATTCCATACCAGGGTTAGTCAGTCTTGAAGCTAGAGAGTGAGAGTACATTTGTGTTTCTGTATGAGTGTGTACAGTATGCGTGAAGTGTAATGTCCAGTAACTACCACTGGAAGATTGTCTTATATACTATGAATATTTTTATGTTTAAATCAAGTTTTATATCACATTGTTACAAATATTCAATAGAACTTTGGAGGTTTGTATGCTGTGCTAACATCTTTTTTCATATACAAGCTGAAACAGTTGCTACCCTTAAAATAGGGTGCTTTGTTTGCAGGTATTTTCTGAAGTAGACATACGGTATTAATAACCAGTGCATTGAGAACTTGTTATTTTACATGTTTGCAGCAAGTGTGGTTAATGAAAAAAAAAAAAAAAAAAAAGAGAAAACACTGAAAAGAAAAACTTATTTAGAAATCTTGCACATGCCAGTACAAAGGTGAGGCAGGAAGAATAATTCAACTATTCTGTTGCTTCAGATAATTCAAAACAAAATTACGTCCAGACAAGAAATTTTATCAGTGCTTAATGTGTGCATAAATTCCAAGGGTTTTTTTATAGACAGTTCTTTTAATCTCTTTATGATGTTTAGTTGCATGTTCTTTCCATATGCTTTCACATCTTCTATTTAATATACAATATTGTATCTTAAGGGTCACTTCTAGGCGGCTGTAGTTCTGTCATTCATTCCTCCTCCTCTACTCTCCTGTGTTTCTTAGAGATGGGCTTAATCCAAAGCTCTCTACTAGCCAGCATGTTCAAAGTCCAGGCCTAATTGTTATGGCTTGAACTCAATTATACTTACCATTACCCTATTTATAAATGTATATATTATACATATACAGGACAGGATTTTAGCTGCTATGAACTCTGATTGTGCTGATCAATTTAGACGAGGATATGTCCCACAGTTGTACAATTTAGTTCCAAAAATATTTTTAAGGAATCTCTTCATGTTAATGTAGTTGCAAAACCTGATTTTAACCATGCTTATTGTCAATGTTCTATCAGGGTTTTTCTGAATTCAGCCTATTTCTACTAATTTTCTTTCTTTTCACATGAATTTTAAGAAATCCTGTTGCCAGTCATCAATTCCTCTCAAGATCCAAATCCCTTCTTTTTTTCCTTTAATTATACAGTAGTGGTATTCAAAGGCCTGGCTGATGCTCAAAACCAGATAGAATCTTTTTTTCTCATCCTTTTTCATAATGTTTGCCCCTTTCGCTATTACTAGTGGCCAGTTGCTATCACTATGGAAAGCATGTGGAAAGCATGAAATTATTTTGCCCAAAGATATGGTCTTTGTCAGTAGATTGATGTCTTTATAATGAACTAAAGACAATAGGAGTCAGTTGCTTGATTTTTGTCTGTTGAGCCTTTTAGGGGGATATTTTTTGTTGTTGCTTCTGTTTAAGAATTTAAAAATGCTGATTACTTATTAAAACAATGGGAAAAATCTTATTTTCTTGGCTGATCACCACACTGGCAATGATTCTATCTTCTTATAATCTTGGTATAAGATTTGCTGTGCTGATTCCAAAACTATACTTTGTTAGTAAGCACAGAACTGGTACAGGAAGCTGGTCTTTGAAGAAATTAGGTAGATAAGAAAAAGAAACATAATAGATCTGTATACATGGGGAGACAGAAATGTGGCAAGGTACTATATTGTTTTCATATGTGTCTGTTTTGAACATATTAAGCACTGATTTTATTACTGCAATGTAATTATATCATGAGTAGTTTACTTGAAATTCAGTATATTAGCTTTTAGTTTGTAAGTGTTAAAACTGGAAACATACACATACGTAAATATATCTAAAGAGCAAGAACTCACCTGCTGTATGTAGTTGTATGAGCTATGAAGCTTCCTGTAAAAGTTCATTCTTTTGGTCTGTCAGATGCTTGATGAAAACTGCCTTTTTGTCAAAATGATCTTGAAAATGCTGTAAAATAAATATTTTCTATTTATTATTTAAAAATAGAATGCCAAGATTGATAATTTTTGCTTCCCAAGTGGAAAAATAGTCATGTCTAGCAATTAATTGTTCCAGGCCTTTTCAGCATCATGTATGAGAGATGCTGGGATGCTCAAATTGAGGTAAGTATTGATTAGATTGTGGCATATGGGTGAGATGGTGGAGGGTTGGACGATTTTTGTTTAGAAAACAAGTCCCATCTTTTTTGCTTCTTAATAAAAACCAAGAGCACCATAGGTATGCATTCAGGCAGACATGTTGTAACAGAGAATTTGATGGGAAATGACAAGAAATTTTGCTTCCCAAGGACATAGGTAACACCAGCCCTTCACTGGAAATACTTCATATGTTTGTGAGATGCCAGCTGCTTCCATTATGGAAACTCAAATATGATTTTTGGCAGCTATAAGTAACAGGCATTGATCCATCACAGGCATCTTCTGCCTCCTTCCTTTACTGCCTCTGCATAGAGCAAAGTACCTGGATTCTTGCCTCCATTTCTGCAACTCACAAACACTGTGACTTTCTGGCAACTCCTGAACTGCTGTGCTTCAGCTCGGAGCTCAGGACGATGAGAGTATAAATGCTTTTTCTGGAGCACTGCTGAGATTTTCAGACCCAAGTGTCACTAAAGATAGAAAATCTAGCTCTTTTTCTCTTTGTACTTATGAATAGGCTTGCTTCTAGGGACTACTTGGTTTGGGTCTGGCCTTGCAAAAGCCGACGTCTGAAGAGCCAGTCCACCTACAAGTACCGCACTGGTGGAGTACAATGACCTTACGTTCAGCCGTAAGTATCAAAGATTCAAAAGTTTGGTCTCTTTGCTTGTAGAGGTGGTTTTTTGGTTTTGTTTTGGGGTGGGTTTCTTTTGGGGTTTTTCTGGTGGGGCTTTTTTTGTGGGTTTGTTTTTTTTTTTTTTGAGGAGGTTGTGGTTTTTCTTTTGGTTGTTTGGTTGGTTTTGGTTTGGTTTTTTTTTTTTTTTCAATTAAAAGTCTAGTCCATCTATGTCTTAGTGAAGGTTTCACTCATCAAGTGGACTTTATTACAAAAACATCTTCAGGGTAACACAGCTGCTACTCACCTCAGAGCAACCAGTGCACCATTTCACAACTTCTAAAAAAACCCAACTAAAATAGCTTTGCAGTGGGTAAAAGGATGACTAGTCCAGGACCACAGAGCAGAAAAGTAGCTTAGCATACTTGGGCTGTAGTTTACAGCCTTCTGCCAAGGGCAGTGTTGGCATCTCCACCAGCCTGGCCCATGCATATCTGCCCAAGCTCTGCTTAGTAAGCTAGATCTCTGGACCCAGACTAGTGTGTCACCTCTACTTTGCATGGAGTAGGTGGCTACAAGGAGCAAAAGGTAATAGAAATTGGGCCCCTGCAGTTGTATTTGTCACTCGGTAGGGAAAAACAGAGAAGCAGGTTGCGAATAGCTACAAGGTCTGAGTGGCTGTTAAAAATGTTTCTTACATGGGAGTGGGAAAAGCGTGGTTTTGCAGATTGTATTGTTGTGGTCGTCTTTTTTCCCAAATAAATGAGTCACTAGACACTTGGCAAGTACCTGTCTGCAAATCACTGGGAAGGAGAAGACGACACTGTAGTGAATATCAAGGCCTATTTTTATCTACATAAGAGTCCCAACAGGCATATTAGCAAAAAGGGGGGTAAGGAATGTCATCCATCCAAGTGCATGGTGCTACCACAGGCCCCATATCTGGGCCAGCCATACATTTTGGTGAACCCTGCAAGCTCACAGATATGATAGATGAGAGGAGTGACTAGTTGTCATTTCCATTTGCATCTATCCAGCTCAAAAAATAAGCAAGGTATTCTTTGCCTTTGCTAATTCAACTTGTGTTTCTCAATAAATAACACAAAAGAGGACTGCTCCCCACCTGAGAGAACAGGTCACTCTTTGGTACCAAGAGAGCATCTGTTATCTACTTGGTTTCAAAGGTGGGTGTAAGCAGTATATCTCTACCGAAGAAAAATAACATAGTGAGTTTTGGGTTTCCATAACCAAAAGGCCTCTAGGTAGGTGGAGAAGCAGCTGGCACAGATATGAGTGCAGACAGATAAGAGTTTAGGAGTGGTATGTGTCTGTGACATTCAATCCACCCCCTTATTTATTGCACAGCATGCAATATGTAGGCAGCATGAGATTCATCCCTCCACCTACGCCATGGTATGATGTGTGGGGCTCCTACCTCCATGTGCTGCTGCTCTCAGTCTGCACCAGGAACAGGTATCTGTGAGATCTCCTTGCTGGAAAGGTGATGTACTTGTTGGACTCGCTTGGGGTAGACAAGTCGATGGTTGGCTCCCTGCAACTCCCTGTTTTCCTTTACATAGGGTGTCTTTGAAATGCACCGGGAACATCTTTTCCTTGCAAGCAGCACCTAGAGATGTGGGATTTGACTGCTGTGGAAGGGCTGTAAAGAAGTTAATAGTTTAACAAGAGCTGCTTGCCCAGCTCCCCTCCAACTGATTGCATGAAGGCTGAGGTGAGACCAGTTCCCCACTACAGCTAAGCAGACCTGTCAATCCTATGCCCCTGCTTTGGAGGGTGATGAACCACTGCTTTCCTGAATGCCCAGCCATAAGTGCTGGTAAATGTCTATGGTGGGCGTACACTCCCTGAGCATATGCTCAGTGAAAAAATCACACCTGCAGATCAAACATAGAATCATAGGATCATAGAATAGTTAGGGTTGGAAAGGACATCTAGTTCCAACCCCCCTGCCCTGGGCAGGGACACCTCCCACTAAACCATATCACCCAAGGCCATGCCCAACCTGGCCTTGAACACCACCAGGGATGGAGCATTCACAACTTCCCTGGGCAACCCATTCCAGTGCCTCGCCACC
>JANRGW010054380.1:0-10925 GCA_024733675.1 Psilopsiagon aymara | reverse complement strand
GCCCAACCTGGAGCTGTGTCTGGGATTGCTCCCACCCAGGTGTAGGACCTTGCACTTGGCATGGTTAAACTTCATCAGGTTGGCATCAGCCCCACCTCACAAGCGTGTCAAGGTCCCTCTGGATGGCATTGCTTCCCTCCAGCGTATCAACCAAACCACACAGCTTGGTGTCATTGGCAAACTTGCTGAGAGCGCACGCAATCCCACTGTCCATGTCACCAACAAAGATGTTGAACAAATGTTCTTACATCAGCTTCTTTTGATATTTAACAAAGGACCCTAAACTGGTCATTTCAAATTGAGGGGACACAGTGACACAGCATAGAAAACTACATTCAGTTTTTGCTTTGGTAATAAGTCTAGGAAGGGTTAAGTCTGGCAGCCACCAGGATGGCCAGCTCATTGAACTACCTCACTTCAAAAATGTCCTGCATTGCAAGAAGAAGAGGAATAAATCATAAAGTGTATTAGACTGAGGACAGCAACAAGGCATCAGTTACCTGCTGTTTCCTGTCTTCTCTCTCTGTGCTGTAAGCTTATGTGATCCCTTTATTTAAGACAGACCCTTTATTTAAGCCAGACAGAAAATCACAGAGTAATCCTGGCCCTGAAATCCTGTCAACAACTTTTAAAAACATAAATGGCGCAACAGGCTCGTTATGAAAATTGCCTGTTACTCAACTAGAGTAATTAATGTCAGCAAGCTCACACACAGGTTTGTGGGGTGGAAGGCTTTTTGATACTAATTCACCACCAGTGAGTGGGGAGTGCTGTACCCTTAGATCTAGAGCAGTTTTGATCGACAAATGTGACACATCTGGGGATTTGGACCTGAAGGCTGTGAGACAAATGAGGAAAAAACCCCAACAAAGTAGCAAGGAATTAAAACCTTTTACATCCAGCTTACATCTGAGTGGCCTTCCCTACTGGTTGTGTTGCTCCGTGTGTGAGCACAGTTGGTCACATGTTCCACCAGGCACTTCCCTGCAGGCGGGCTCTGCTCTGTACACTTGACATGTTGTGATGCAGAGCTGAAACAAAAGCCTGGCCCCAGATGGGCACCCTGTGGCCTGGACGCAGCCAGGTGTGTAGGAAAGGTTTGAAAGGGAGTTGAGCAGAGCTTAGGTAGGTGGCTGTGAACAAGGTTTCCTCTCCATTCCTACCTCTGTATCTCTCCACCTCCTCTATCTGTCTGACCAACTGCCTTTGGTGTCTCCTACACCTTACCTTCAGCAACTGCAGGGCAAGGTTCTTTTTAAAACACCTTCAAGGCGTGGAGGTTTATTACAGAGCTGCCAAGCCGAGGTGACACACAGCTCAGCAGCTGCAGGACTGAGTCCTTGCTGTCCTTTACACCACAGGTGAGGGGTTTTGGAGATGCTGGTGGTGGAGGGAGTGCCACTTTCAGTCACCTGCTCTTTACAGCCCTACAGGTTTGGAAGTTTTCAAGGCCAGGCTGTACGGACCCTTGAGCAACCGGAAAAAATTAACACAGCCTTGGGTGGCATGGTTTAGTGTGAGGTGTCCCTGCCCATGGCAAGGGGATTGGAACTTAATGATCTTAAGGTCCTTTCCAACCCGAACTATTCTATGATTCTGTGATTCTTTAGTGAGTGCCCAAGTTTTCAGACTTACCTACCCAGAAACAATTTTCACATGGGAAAGCCAAGATTAACCCCTGAAAAAGTACAATTCTGTGGTGCCTCTCTGTATGCCAGATAGCCCTGCCCATGCTTTTCACTAACTGAAGGTTCCTTTTAGAACCAATATTCCTAAATGTGAACTGATATAAACTGGTTAATGTTAAACTGGACCAGCTCCCAGAGGGCTGTGCCAGCTCTCACCTGTAAAAGGAGGGGCATGAGCTGCACTGCTGTCTCTACTGTTGCAGTAGTACTGGGCCTGTTTAAAGTAACTTTAAGGTAAGATTTATCTTTGTCTGCATAGCATAGGTTATTCCTGTGCCACACATGCAAAGCAGGCTTCACTTGGTGTGGGCTATGGGCAAAACACTGTGAGTAGTCAGTTCTGGGTGAAAAAGGTCACATCACCCACTTGTTTTCAGGGTGAAGCAATATTTTTACACAGTGACTGCCTCATTGGAAAACCGCTTGTCTCAGGCTGTGGATTGATGACAATGGAGCCCATGGCTCTGAGCACTGTGAGCAGTAGAAGCTCTCACTCCAACCGAAAAGGTGGCTGGAAGAAGTGGGAGGGTGGACCCTCTACCACAGCTTTTCTCAGAGCTGCTTTCACTGTACCCTGGGTTCATTCATGCCAAGGGTGAAACTGTCATAGTTGTACACTTGAACGCTCCTCTGAGAAAGCAAGCGGGCTGTTAGCCGTGCTGTCGTCTGGGGACTGCTGCGTTTGCTCAGCAGCACCCTGGCCCGCACCCTTATCCCAGCACCAAGGCAGCCTCTGCTGCCGGCTCCCGGTAGTGCAGTACCTCCAGCGCAATGTGGTTGCTGTCCTGCTGGGAAGGCACATGTCACTGACTGGGTCTGGTGCTGCGGTGAGAAATCAAAGCCGGTAACAGCTGTGTAGTTAGAGACAGCTGCAGCACTTCTGAGCCCCACAGCGCTGAAAGGGTCATGTCAGACACACAACACGAGCAGGAATGCTGCGTAGCAGGGGTAAAGTATATTCAGGACACATGTGGATAGGAGGTGATCCGGGCAAAAAGAAGCGAGCTAATAACCAAAGTCAAATACGTTATTTTTACTACCTTTTCCTGGGGTTTTAAAATACTTGGAAAACAGTATCAATTCTAATAGTATCACATTTAAGTTGCAGCAACTCTAGGAACTTCAATCCAGAGCGCCAGTTTGGCTCTGCTAATGATGCAAAACAAACCGCACAAGACTGTTCCTGTACCGAAGCATCCTTGTTATACAAACTTTGCAGCAATGCCCAAGTATGTCACTGTCATTCATGCAGGGAAACAAGGAAGCTTCAGTTCCCTAAACTTTCCAACACATCTGAAATGGTAACCTCTGCTTCTGGCATAAAACACGTAGCACCAAGGAGATAGGTTGGAGGTTACAATGCATATCTGATGACAGCCAAGACCCACAGACATTACTAACATCAAGCATAGGAGCTGAATGCTCACACTTCATGTTGTCTATTTGGGTATGTCACTAAAGTCATGAAGTAACCTTAAAATATCACAGTTAAGCCAACATGTTTTCCATTGTTTTACTGGAACTGAAAAAGTAGTTCTGTACCAAAATGTACACAATTTAGTAATAATACAAAACGTTAATTCTGCAAGACAGAATGTCAGTTAAATCCACCAAACTGAACACTGAACCACCATTTATTGCCAGGACCACGTTACTTTAAATCAGGTCACTGCATGAACATAGAAATAAAGTAGTTCCAAGTTTCCTTAAAATGGTAGCTGTTAGCAACAATACTGCAGGAAGATAAGCATTTCTGGAATTTGATATTTACATGCTATCATAACATATCTAGCATGTAGTATGTCTTCATGCTTGCACATTCGCTTTATGAGCTCAATACAATGGTATGAATCTGCTGATGTACTACAAATCAACTAATAATGATTTATACCAAATTTGCACATTAGAAGAGCACCTCTGCTAGTCACTCCTGCAGGAATGCCACTGCATTCCAGCAAGAAACCCAGTCCAATCCACCAATCTGCCCCCCAGAAGCAAATAAAAAACCCCAAACCAAATAAAAACCACCCCATCATCAAGCACATTAACAATTTCCTTCCTGTGATTAACTAGGCAGGGTGATACAGTTAGCAATATTCCCAAAGTGAATCAAACCAGAATAAACTTGTGGTATCTGTATTACATTAAGAACACCTGAGACTGCTTCACTGGTCCAAATACAGTACTTTAATACAAAAACTGCTTGTTGCATTAACATGTAATTTCACTGAATTCCCTTAATTAGTACTCTTCATTGGAAAAAGGGTAAGATTTCTTCTTAAAATAAATACTCCCAGCCCAAAAAGAAAGTTTTAAAGGAATTAAAATACAAAATCCCCTCAGGTTAAAAGAACAGTGTGATTTTCTGGCTTCACTTCATCTCAGCTGAATCAGTAGATACGCACCTATTCCTGGGGAACAGGCATCAAACACTTACAAATAATAATTAGGAGCATACACACACACACTGTACCTTGAGAGACTTCCTTTAAAAGAAGTGTAAACATCTGTTCGTGACTCCTGTTATTTCAGTGCGTGCCTATCAAAAGGAGTTTGAGAAACTGCATTTGCTTCAACACCTGCCTGTCACTTAACAGTTTCTGGAGGAGTTCTGCCTGGACAAAATACCAAAACAGTTGGAGACACTGTTTTTCCCTGCTTCAGTACCAATTATATTTAACAGTTTAGAACTTTAGGTCACAAGTTTTCCATAGAGTGGTAACCTAACCTGTGGATTTGAAACACTGAATGCAGCAGCAAATTCAGTACTACATATATGGGGGTTTCTATAAAAACCAACAATTCAATAAAAATTTTTCGTAACCTAAACCCTAAGTTTTACAGGTGAATAAAACTGGGATTTCATGGGAAGCAATCAGGCTTGCCATCAGTTTAAAAAACATGCTTTTCTAACCAGAACGTTAAGGATGGCAATGACCTGCACATCCAAGCCAAGTGTAGACCAAACTATTTCTTTTACATGTACAAAGTATATTATATCACTTTCTGGTAGTCACCAGGAGCTTATAAATCAAAATAATCTCAGCCAGTAAAAACATAAGACTGCCCCTTTGGAAAATGATGTGTAAGATCAAGAATTCCAAAGCCATGCTCAAGATACCTGGCAGGACTTCCAAGTCCGTTGATATCTCACTTCATCTTACACAGACATTATTATGTTAAAGGTGATTTGCATTTTAAACTTCACAGATTTTGGTTGGTTATTTATCCCCATACATCTGGTCAGTTGCTAGAGCAACTCTTCATTTCAAAGCTTTTCTAGTATTCAAGCCGTCTTCTTAGTGCATGTTCCTTGAAGATCTTGTAGATTTATTTTTGACCTAATGAAAACAGTAAGATAATTACACTGGATAATTTAAATGTTACACTGCTATTACATGTTTCTATTGGTCACTTAGTTATTACTGAATCTTGTGGACTCAGAAGAAGGCCAAACCAGCAAAGACAAGAATTTTTCTGTTTCTTACCTGTTGTGGATCATGTGGCTCCTGACAAGGTGCCCAGCCGCAAGAGCTGCCATCAGTGACAACTCCCCTGCCATCACTGTGGCACAAACAATTTTAGCAAGCTGACGGGCATTTTCACCAGGGTTATCTTGGCTTGCACCTTGAACACCTAACATCTGGGGAGAAAAATATGCAGTATTATGCTATGAAATCCAAGTCAACTTATGCTAGATTTAGTACTGAAGTCTTTGCAAATTATCTCATCAGATAGCTTTAAATAACTTTAATATTAAACATCTTACGCTTTAGAAACTCAATACATGAAAACAGTTCATTAGATAATTCTAAAATTTTAATGCCAAATCCTCCTTCAAAAAGCTCCTTCCCACAACATTACTCAGACACAATATATGCAACACAAAAGCGAGATTTGACTGAAATAGCTAAGTTGGTTTAAACTTTCTGATTTATACCTGCAAACAGGCCTGCTGTGGGAGCAAGTTGGTGCCTCCACCAACAGTTCCTATTTCAATAGAAGGCATTGTGCAGCTGATGTACAGGTCTTCGTTGGTGGAACCAGTTCTCTCCATCAGAGTGATACAATTAGAGCTGCCCACATTCTGCGCAGCATCCTTCAGATCAGGAAGGAGAAGCAAAACAAAACCAAAACACTCAGTTAACTAAGCATTTGCGTAAGATTTACTATGAAAGAAAACCTAAGCTAATCGGAGTAAAATAAACCTACCTGACCACAGGCAATGTAGATAGCTGTCACAATATTTGCTGCATGTGCATTGTAACCACCTATGCTACCAGCCATCGCAGAACCCACCAAATTCTTGTTGATATTCACTTCAACTATATCATCTGTAGTTGTCTTCAATACCTAGACAAAGTGGTACATTTTTACTACACCATTCCTTAGGCAGGAATAGAAATGCATTATTTACTATTAGTAAGCCCTTGCCCCTTCATTACTTCCATATGGAATTCAACTCAGTCCTTGTCCTAGATACCTGCTTTTAGTTTTGCTCACAAACAGTTCTTTCAAATGCAGACTGCACTGTCCAAGTAACAATGGAAAGGGCAGTTCAAAGGGTCTGGACCTGCACAGGCCTTTAACAAAAGCTCACACTCTTGGAATACTGTGTCCACCTCTGTACTCAGCATTTAGAAATTACAGAACTGAAAAAGGTCTAGAGATAAGTATGTTCAGAGACACATTGTAACAGCCTTTTTACTCATTTTTCAACAGCAACAAGGAGGTAGTTCTTACACCAGACGTAGCTGCAGTGTGGAATTGTTCACATAATTTTGCAAAAAGGAACTGGACTGATTACTGGTTAAAAACAAACAAAAAACCTAAATCCATCAAATTTGAAAGCAGCAATTCAGAAAATCTTGAACAAGTTGATGGAATACTATTCTGAGTACAGTGCAGTAAATCCTTCCCTGGCTACTGTCTCTCTTGGCCAGCACTGGAATAGGCAATGGGTTTGCTCTGATGCACACAGCCAGTGATCTGAGCTCCAGTGGAAGTGAATCCAAGTGCTTATGATGCAGGACAAGTTTAAGTTTACCAGCGGCTAGAAATGGCACTGCTTATAAAGATTACACTTCATAATGCAAGACACTAAGGCAGATTGGGAACTATGTGAAGCACCTGATTATCTGTTTTGGTTGTAGTAGAGACATATAAACTTTAATGAGACTGCAGGTTTGTGTGGGAGACAACAGTGAAATGATCGAAAACATGGGGTTTAATGACAGGCAAAGTCCTACGTATAAAGATCTGACAAACTGGCAAAAGTTTTCAAAAGTAAGAAGTTAAAATCCTAACGCATTCAACTTTATCGTTATGTATATGCATGATATATATATGCACATTATGTCAGAAGGGACAAGGAAAGAAAAACACTTATTGTCTCAGGAAAAATGGATTATTTACAGCAGTACCTGAAAATACATGTAGGAATCATTCTCACATGGAAAATAACTTACAGTTAATATTTATGACCCAAGGCAGGTATCAGTTTTGTAAAATTAATGCATTCTTACTAAACAAGTAAAAGAAAGCGAACACTTACTTCTCTAACAACCCTGGCTGGAATGACTGCTTCACAGACAACAGACTTCCCTCTTCCTTCTATCCAGTTTATAGCAGCAGGCTTTTTGTCCGTACAATAGTTACCACTAATAGCTATAACTTGGAGATCAGGAAACTCTTCGTTCAACCTTACCAGTGCTTTTTCAGTACCCTAGTAGAAGAGAAACAGATAAAAGGCAATAATATCATTACAGTTACAAAACAAGCTACGCAAGGACAGTGGGACAGCAAGACTAGATTAAGGCTAATCAAATCATCAGTTACGGTTGAAGAATTTAACACAGTATCAGGAAGGAACCTGGACCCAGAGAAGAAAAATCCAATTATCACTGTCTTTTTTTCTAACTACTTTGGGAATTATATAGGGAACAACCATTTTTCCCTGTGCATATGGACTCTCTGGATACACTCTAGGTGCATGGTCCTGTGTTTACCATGCTGAAGATACAGCATGAACTAAGACAAAGACTATGAGCATGAAACAAATGCATTTTGCATGTAGGGGAGCAAGTTTCTCTACATTAGAAAATCAAAGAGAAGGTCTGCTATATTTGGTACCTGTGTATGATCAGATTCATTTATTACATAATTTAAGTTCTGACAGACTTAAACTTATATAGAATAAGCAAAGAGTATCAATTTCAAGCAGCACAAAGCATCCCAACAATCTATGCGTCATGTTTCAAGTTCTTCCATGTTTGCGTAAAACCAAATAAAGATGCCCTAGAGGACATCTCTCCACTGCATTCACCAGATACCTAAACCTTTCTTTACAAGGAAGTAATAACTTCCATCACTTTTCCACAACAGATTAATTACTGTGGGATACAATCATTGCCCCGGAGCAACAGAGCAACCAGCTTAATTTATGAAGAATACTTTCTATAAATAATAATAAAAAACACAAAATATGAAGTTACTTTTTCATCATTCACATCCTATTCTTGTTCATACTTGACAAGGCTGAACACTTCTATTATTTTATAGCACTGCAAACAGTGCTGTCTTATCTTTCTGTCTTCACCTGCCAAGTAGTCACAGATTAGTAGGCTACAACTTATTATTCTTAAAAGGCACATTCACTAGAGGGACTTCAGGGGACTGGTCCTTACTTTTGAAATCATATTCATTCCCATTGCATCCCCTGTTCCAGACTGAAAACGGATATAAAGGTTACGACCGGCCAAACTGATAAGAAGTTTCTGTAGGCGGGCAAACCTGCAAGAAAATTTAAGTATTACTTACAGTCCTCAAGGGAAAAGATTAAATTAGTTTTAAGTGGCAAAATGACACTAAATCACTGCAGATGGCACTGCTAACAACACTGTGATCCTCCTCCCTCATAGGATGCACAGGAAAAAGCCTTCAGCTACCATGCACATAGTTCTCTCAAGTAAATATTTTAAAAATGTTCACTGCAAAAGTGTTTGCTTCCTTTTTGTATTTTCTATCCCTGTACTTCATGAAATAAAATATCCTCAAGTCCTGATATAAATTTAATTCATTTCCATTCCTTAAAACATCTGACTACCAGGTACAAACTAGAAACGAGGCCTTAGGAAATTCTTATGTCAGTTTTAGAGCAAGGCAAAATGCATGCTATGTTCAACTACAGTACAAGCTCCACAGGTGAAACAGAAACTGGGAAATACTGCATTTATCAGCAGCATAAGTTGATTCTGGCCAAAATACACATATGAACTTGACTGACACTTGTAACATTTGTAAGAAGCAAATCTGATAAGAAAATCTCTCTATGAGCATGTAATCATAAATCTCAGAAAAACTGTAGGGCTTGAAACAGGCTTATTCTTAATACTGATTTACATTTTTTTGCATTTCAGTTCTATCATTAGTTTATCCTGTATTCTCTGGAACCTCACAAATTAATTGTTAACATTAGTAATATCATATGAAAGTCTAGATTCCAAACTTTGAATTACTTTTGACATAGTAACTACTAGAAATTTAAATAAGATTTTATGTTTATTTTTAAATGCTTATATAAAATAAATAATGTATTTTGTGATGCAAATGACTGTTACCAAGATACAGTTGTTTACCAATTACCATTGGAAAATGGTTGCTATTAGACTTGGTCCATACCCAGAATGACTTTTGTTCTGAGAGACTCACATTACATGGGATAGCCAAAATAAAGATCTAATTTCTGGTATTGCAGTATGCCAAAAAAAAAAACCCACCCCAAAACCCCCAAAACCCCACTCAGGTGCCACAGAAGTCTTATGTCAGGAAAAAAGTCTGGAACAGCTATTGTACTTACCTACTTGTGCTGTCAAAAGCTTCCTTCATTATTTTAAAGCCTTCAGGGCTTTCAAGCCAGACTTTCACTTCTGCAGCCTGGCAAGCACTGGGCAGCCTTACAACAGGTCCTCGAGTCATCCCATCTGCCAGAATGCGGCTATGTGCTCCTCCACCAAGCTAAAAATCAAAGCAGAAGGGAAACAAAGATTACTGACAGTTTTAGTTTTTAGGAAGCCAGAAAAAGGCCCTATATCACCCCAAATACATTTTATAACACATAAAGTTTTCAAGCTAGTCAAGCAATACTTACACATATTGCTCTACATCCTCTGTTAGTGCTTGCTACAAGACAACCTTCTGTTGTTGCCATTGGCACCTGAAACTCTTTGTTATCCAGAAATAGTGGTCCCGCTATGCCTACAGGAATAGGCATATATCCAATCACATTTTCACAGCAAGCTCCCATAACCTTACAAAAAGAATACAAAAGATATCACTAAGGTTTCACTACAGTGGTATGGCACAGCATGTTACATATTGCAACATTACAGCCTGTGGTATCTTAGCAAAAACCCACAACCCTATCCATAAAGCAACCAATTCCCACCTCAAAAATTGAACAGCACAGCTATCAATAGCTAATACTGTTCAAGTCTAGTATTTGGCAGATGTATGGAATTTTATTAAGTCTAAAACACTATTAAAAAGACTCTTATACTGTTAAATGAACTTTAAAAAAACATCCATTTTAACTTGAGCTCCAGGCGGTATTACTGCTCAGCTGAACTCAGGCTCAGCATTAGTGGAATTCTGCATTTCTGAGATACGGCAGCTGCACACTTCATTCATTCAGAAATATTTCGAGTAAGCTTCTGAGAGAGGAAAACTCACCCACCACCTCCCTTGGTTTAAAAACATTAAGAAGAGTAAAAGGCATTGCCTTATGTATGTCTTTTTTATCTTCTACATCAGTTTTCATCAGCTTATTTTTTAATTTATGTACGTAGAATCACAGCATCACAGAATCATAGAATGGTTTGGGTTGGAAAGGACCTGAAGATCATCAAGCTCCATCCCCCCTGCCATGGGCAGGGACACCTCACACCAAACCATGTCACCCAAGGCTCAGTCCAACCCCGCCTTGAACACTACCAGGGGTGGAGCATTCACAGCTTCCCTGGGCAACCCATTCCAGTGCCTCACCACCTTCTTTATATCCAATCTGAACTTTCCCTGTTTAAGCTGTTTAAATTTGAAACCGTTACCCCTTGTCCTATCACTGCAGTCCGTAATGAAGAGTCCATCCCCAGAATCCTTATAGGCCCCCTTCAGATACTGGAAGGCTGCTATGAGGTCTCCCTGCAGCCTTCTCTTCTCCAGGCTGAACAGCCCCAACTT
>JANRGW010054379.1:0-20897 GCA_024733675.1 Psilopsiagon aymara | reverse complement strand
AGGAAACTCCCGAGTTTATTTCAAGGTGGATTTCAGCATTTTATTTAGATGTTATTAAAAAAAAAAAAAAAAAAAAAAAAAGAAGAAAGAAATCATGCTTGCTTGGGAAAACAAGAATAATGATTTTTTCCCAGTTTGTTTTCAAATGGCAAAGCTGCTGGCTTTAATTTCCAGTCAGTCTCCCCCAAGACTTGACAGTGAAGGTGTGGTTATACTGAAATGTGGAAATGCTATTTGAGCAAGAATTAGAGGAGTATTATGTACATTGGGTATTCTTAAGTGATTCTTGTTCTAAGAAGGCAAGCTGATAGAATATCAGCACTAGCTTTCCAGACCATTCTTAAAATTAGTGAATTGCCTAAGACCAGTGCCATTAAACAATGTGCATAACTGGCATATATGAACAATACTACCTTCATCCAGACAGTCTAGTAGAGAATCATGGAATAGCTAGGGTTAGAAAGGACCTTAAGAACATCTAGTTCCAACCCCCTTAAGGTACCCTGTAGTACCTTAAAGGAATTGGAGATGTAGGTCACTTAGGTCTTAAAAATGAGTCTCCTCACAGCAAAAATCATCAGCCTAGTTAAATAATCACCTGATCCATTTAAATGCCAACTACAATCACTGCTTCAGATGATGCCTTTCATTCTGGAAGACAGCCCATTGGTGGTAGATACAGATCTATGAGGTAGGGTAAGATGAATACAGGAAGGAAAGGCTTTGCAGAAACTGAATACAAGAGCACACATGCATGGTTATGATGAAGGCCATGATGAGTAGCACTACACACTCCTTTCACAAAAAGGCTACACATTTGTCACAAATTTGTCACACAAATTTGTCATTTCTCATAATTCTGTCCTTTTAAAAGCTGTTGATGTAATTTGCATTAGGATAAGGCTCACACATGCTCATTTACTGCATTTCACTTGTGAATTTTGTGTATAGTATCTCTGCTGCTTGGAACTGAGCACAGCCTAGGGAAACAAGGAATCATTCCACAAGATTTGTCTTCTGGTAACACATTCACACAGTCTTAATCTTCATTTTCAGCAGTGGGATTAATGTTCAAAGAATCATGTGCTCCAAGAACAAATCCATTCCAAGACTTCACAATCTGCTCTAGTACATTGCTAAAGGGAAAAAAAAATAATGGCTGAAACAAACACATTACTCTTTCTGCTTTTCACAAAGCTTTAGGGCCAATTCCTTACAAGTACCAAATCACTCGGCACTCTTGTACCTCTCTTGCTCTACAAGGTATTTGTGGCTGGTCTCACTCTACCATGAAGGTCACACGTTGCTTTGTTCCGAGATCCACAGGGATCACTTCAAACAGTGGAATAAAAGACAGTACATTCATAATGAATGCTGTACAAGGATATCATTTTGAAAAGCTGCAGACTGTTTTCACTCTCCAGAGGGGTGGTGGAGTGCCCTGCTCTCAGAGGCACTTGAAAACATGAATAAGGGCATCCGGTTTTCAGGCATCAGTGCTTATGTGCATTTTCATGAATGATCATTGCAACTTCAGTGAGAGTTTTTCTTGTTGCCTTTTAGCAGTGTCACTGTTGGGAAACAGCTCTGCAGCAGGGATTAAAGCCTCACTCATGCTCTTAGCCCAGCCAAAAGAGCTGTATGAACTACATGTCTTTTACTGCTCAACAGGACACCTGGCATGTGTTTCACCCTTGTAATTGTCTTCTATCCACTTAGCCCTGACTGCTTACTATGACTCCTGATGCTGGATTCCTAGGTCCTCATTCCAGTTTGACTATTCAATATCCAAGATTTACTCTTTAGCACATGGCTTTGGCTTGGGCCCACTGCCCCCTCGCATTTCTATGGTGTCCTGACTGCTTAAACTTTGACCATTAGCCTTTCACACACCATCAGTTTAAAAAGAGCATTGATTTTTTTCTGGCTTTTATCCTTGGTTTGTCATTCTTACAATAGCTGGCTGCCAACCTCTTCCCCGAGTTTAGCCTGTCACTAGCCACTGTGTGAGATTTCCCAAGTCTCTCTTTCATCCCTAGTGACTACAGCTACAGAACATCTTTCATTTCCCTTGCAGTTAAGGATTTTGTTTTCTAAGAATATGTCAAGTTACTGTGCAAACAAACTCTTATGTATTTAAATATTAAGAATGAGAGCCCAGGCACGACTATTCTGACAGCTTTTCTGAGTAATGATAATAATACTTACTTGCTCAGTGATTCAGCTCTTTCTACCACTACCACTTTTCCATTTGATTGCCTTTAAAGAACAGGCAGCCTGAGAAAGAGCAGGTGCCAATGTTCCCTGAGTGGTCACCAGCATGTCCCCCTTGACCAGCATCATCAACACTTTAACCAACCCATGAAAGCAGCACTATACTCAGTCCTCTTCCTTTACGTGATTTATCAATGAGCAACGCCTTCTTTCAAATCAGTCTTACTTCTATTACGTGTTTCCCTGTATTCAGTATCCTATATTCTAAGCAAAGAAGGTAACTCTCTTCTCACCCCGTAGTGTCTTTAGAGGAGATATGTGTACCAAAGATTGTCAGAGACACTTCTGCATTCCAAAAACCAGGTTCTTTCAATCTTGATATCTACCTAATGATTAAAACTCTGAAACTTAGATTGTACTCATGCCTGCATTAAAACATGTAGCACTAGGAGAGATAGATATTATCTTAAAACCAACCTCCCCCCAAAAAATTAGTGAAATAAGATCAGATTCCTCACAAGTATTGTAGAAAAACCCTCTTTTGAAAATACTTTCACTGAGGTAGCAGTTCGAAGTTAATGGTTACTAAGGACCTTCATGCTATCTGTTGCTAGAAATGATTTTGAAATATTGATATCTGGGGATGTCAATATGGTCCACATTCAGCATAACTAAGATCCTGACTTCATCCTATTGTTTGGGTGGAGGTGGCTTCATAATCCAGGCCTTTTTTTGGTCCTCTGCATAACTCCTCAGAAGTTTCATATCACTCTCTTCCTCTGTATTTAACAGAATATGCATTTACTACAGGTATCAGTATCATACTTTACCATTTTAAAATTATTTCTTATTTTTAACTTTAGAAGGTTGATTCTATTAATCATAACAAAGGAGAATGTGACAGCTAGAAGGAGAACTAAGGAAAAGTTGGAAATATTTATTACATCCCTTTGGGGCTCAAGGTATCCCAGTCTTATTTAATACTCTGACATGTTGAACACTAAGTGTTTTTTTATCATCATCACTCAGCTCTGATGTATAAATACAGGCATCTATTAATTATACTAGCAGATGATATATATGGAAATGCCTACTTAGCCCACAGTTATGGGAAAATGCATTATACTCATCAAGGCTGTCCCAAACGTATCAGCGACTTGTCCTTGATTAGCCCTCCAATTAAAATACTTAGTAGGAAACGTCCACCTCACTCCTGAGACAGCTACTTCTGAGATACATCAAAAAACACACCTTCCCTTAGCCTCAGGGTATAGGAGCCAGAACAATCTAAGGATTAGAACATTGCAATAGCAGTGGACTTTTGCTGTTCATGAAGATAATTCCCACACAGTAAATATAGATGCTACTTGATATGCAGCAGTCAGAGCTGTCTGTTAAGAATGAATGCCAAATGGTGTAGAGGCAGCACAGCAGGAGATAGATACCCTCCTCTCCAAGCCCATGGGTCCAGTACATCAGGAACAGACGGGGGTGTACTTGAATTACAACATGCTTCTGCGATGCCCAACTACAGAATAGTGCCTTATTGCTGTACAGGTTTAGATAAACTTCTCTAAGCTGTACGTGAGACCAAAACCTTTCTTTTAGCTAGCCATCTGCTAGATACAGCTTTGTCAAATTGGAGAATCTGACCCAGAGTAAGACTCATTTTATGGCCCCAAATAGTTTGAATTAATGGCTCTGCTTAATTACTGATAGTTAAGACATTAGACTAATGCAACAAGCTGAACCAGAGTACCTATGCATAGACTGTTTCTGTGTTGTTGCAATTACCCTTTAATCTAATGTGTCTGAAATTGGACTGCATTAAGCTACATGTAATTTTCCCAAGCACTCACTTATAAGCTATTACCAAAAGTTTAGGTGATACATAGCAACTTCCTACAAACAGTGGGTTAAATGTAGATCCGAGCCTGAGGAGCGGCAAGTACCATCCCTCTGCGGTATAAATCAGTGAGCATTGGCTGGCTTCACTTGAGCTTGGCCATTTTCTGGTTGTATGCTTTCCTTTCTTTGAGACCTCTTCTGGGGCATTTGCAGAGTCAATTCCAGCTCAAAGTATATCATGATTTCTTTTTGGAAGAAGCCTTCAAAGTCACTGAAAAAAATCCTGGGCCGTGAAATGAAGCTCATCCATGCCTAACTGTTCTAGTGGTTAATACAACTTTACTATTAATTTTAAATACAATTTTTCAAAAGTAAAAATTGAAATTCAGATTTTGGATCTCAGAATAGCATAATCTGCTAGACAGGGAGTTGTCCATTACTAAATTCTATTCCCTAAGCAGCTACTTTTCATAGTATTGCATTCACAGTTCATTCATCCCATGTCCTTAAAGTGATTTGCAAAGTGATACAATGCAAAACGTAAGAGGATGAAATCTGTTTTTCAAGCATTCTGAAAGAGATATTGAGAGTTAATATGCTCTGGAAGAGTCTACAGTATCAGATAAAACAAATACAAATCTGTCAACAGGGGAACTTGATCTATTCTGCTGCATCCTAAGGGTTTGTGGGGGATTTTTTTTTTGTAGTAAATAAAACTTTTGAATTGGTGGTACAACTTGAAACAGACTTTCCAAAATTCAACACTACCTGGCTTTAGTGCCTTAGTAACTGAAAAGATGATAAACAGTGACGACATTAACAATAAATATTCTCAGAAGTAAGATGCAGGACCTGAGAGCAGAATGAGACACATCTTGCCTCAATACATGTCTGCAGGAATCTCATCAAGATTGATCTTATCATATTTAGAACCTGAGAGTGTCTCAGGCAGACTGGAAGCAGGAAAATAGCAAAAAGCTGTTATGTTACTTCTTGTAATCCTGGGCAAGGATAAAAGAATGAATCATCAAAGTAAACTTTCTCAACAAGGAACCAAATAAAATCCCAAAATAACAATACAGAAGACATGTTTAAAAAGAAAACAAACTGCCTCCTAGCTCTCCCTTAAATCAGCGACATTTTTGCTCTATCTGAAATATTTAGATGCTGTGGAACTAAAAGCTAAATTCTGATGGAGTTCATTGTTAACTCACTTCCTCTAAGAAGTTAATTATTGTACTTTCCACACATACCTGCCTCCAATAGGACTATGTTTGCTGTAGATATAGTCACTTTTTATCCATCATTTATACAGCTGTGGAACCAAGTCAGTGCCTCGCCAACTCTGCATCACAAGATATAGGACACCATGACAATCTCTACATTTCACTCACATTGTAAGAAGAGAAAAATAAAGACAGAAAAATGATCTTGCACTACCAAAGATTCCCAGAATCTAGAACATTAAATTTTACTTTATACTTCTCCAATTATATTTTTCTCATTTGATCACTGTTGGAGACTAGCAAGTGAGTACAAGAAGAGGTCATACAACCCATAGTGATTTAGGGGCTTTTCTTCAGTTTGGCTTCTCCAGAAATGATCTTTGCTCTGCTTTGTTAAGAAATTAGTTTGGCACCAAAATGATCACTCACGTTTCCTTGGTTCAGGCAGGCTGGCAATCAGTGGAGCAGCACAGTGCTGTTCAACAGTTCATGTTCTAATGCATCATGTTATGTATTTGTTACATGGTCACATACATGGGTGGATGTACATATGTATATCTACACACATTTTTTCCCCTTTCAGCAAGTGCCATACAGACCAGGTGTCTAACAAGTACATTCTTGCCGTTGAGGACTAACTAGTGCATTTGTAGTTATGAACAAGTCCAGCTTAGTTCAGGTGAATTACAGACTTCCTTCAGCTGCTATCAGCTTCTCCACATTTGATGTATCCAGAGTTATTTATCTATCCCTACGCCAGCATAGCTTTACCACATTAGTTGACAGCTTCTTTCCCTAGTTGTCACTCACAGATTTGCTGAACCTGTCCCAGGCTACCTCATTACCTGTGTTTTCAAGGAATAACATCTCAAACAAAATACGACCAACCAATCTCACTCTGACGAAGCTGTTAGCTTTCAGCCATCACTTGCCATGTTTGCGAGCAAATGACTTTCTACTGTCTCCCACATTGCCATCTATGAGAGAAGTTCCTCAAAATACCAAAACCCCACTGCACAGGCTGAGACCGTCCAAACTCAGCTATGGTTAAGACACTTGTGCTTGTCTGAATGACTGGTGCCATCCCACTGCTGCTTTGCTCTCCTCATAGCCTCTTTCTTCTAGGACCAAACTGAGCCTCATAAAGGGATCATAGTACCAGCTAGAGTCTCAAAGGGGCATCCTATTTGCAATTTCTTTGCATTGAGCTTGGCATATCTGACCTACAGTAATAAAAATCTTAAAATGGATTCTATGTAAAGAAATGGTACACACCAACAGTTCTGTTAAATCATGTGGAACTTTGCCAGAGTCAGGAAAATCTGAAGCATCTGGCAGTAGACTGAAATATATAACTGCAACCAGGGAAATATTGTGAGTTTACTATCCTGGAATAGTTTACTGTCCTGGAAAATCGTTACTGTACAAAACACATGCCAAGTTAATTTTGTAATGAATTTTATGACTTGGAACTGCAGCTAGGTAGTGCTTGTAGCCAGAGGGCTCTGGTCTCAGATAGTGTAAAATAAGTGAATGTAGAGGAAATCACGGACCTATCCAGCAACAGACAACTTAGGCAATTGGCCTGAGAAGAAGTCTTCTCTTACAAAAATGGTCTCAGTGATTCCATGTGATTGTGAACACAAGACATGCATGACATCTCGTAAATTTAGAGGAAGGCAGATGCATAAAATCTTGAAGACAGATATATGAAATCTAACAAAACAGTCTCAGAAAATTTCCTAATAACAAAGACAATTATTCTTTGCTGATGCGTATCCCCAGCACATGGAATAGTTGTATCTACAGTTAGGGTCATCACTCAGAGACACTTTTGTAGCTCTTACCTGCTTTTTGCAGAGGTATTAGAGGAGGTAAGAAGACAGCTAGGGTAGAGAGACAAGGGCAGACCCAAAGCTGTTGGAGAGTGCCTTCATCTGAGTAGCACTAAGGTCCTTTGCAGTTCCACATTCTGCCTTCCACTTGCAGGTTTATTACGTTTCACCCAAGCTATTGCCTTAGTGCTTTTCCCTGTTCTCATGCTGTTGTTCTCATGGTGTTGCACCTTCAAACCCTCATTCTTACGTCTGATTCCTTATGGAAAAGAATTGCCACCACAGTTAAAAATAACTCTATCCTTTCACCTGCCATTTCCCATGCCTTCTTTTATATCTTCTAGTTTACATCAGAGGGAAACAGAAGTTATTCAATAACATAGTGGATAACTGTGATTTAAATCTCCAATTAGAATTATTCAGTAACATTTATCCAACTGCAATGTGAAACACTTGTGCTCCATTAAGAGGAAATGTTTTAAGCAGGACTATTCAGAAGGCAGGTAGAGCAGGTTGAGATGAAAGTGGTGTGATTCCTATAGGAAAAACATGGTGGAAAATTATTATCATCATTAACATCACCTGGACAGGATCCCGAAAAGATGTTTGTATTGGAGACTGTTTCACCTCTTTGTGACCAGCCATGAGTGAGAGTTTTTGCTTTCTCTTTTCTCTCTCTTTCTCTCCAGTGTTTTTCCAAAAGGTAATTTTAGAGTAGCTGTGTGGCGTCAGCTACAGACTCCATGAATAAAACTTTAAGCATTTAAGTCTGTCACAGCATCATTTGTGCAACAACACTGAGGCCAGTGTTACCTCTTGCCTAGGGCAGAAAAATCCCTTCAGTTCCAGCCTTGACACTGACTTGGCATGCAACTTTTTACAAGTTATTTCAGCCTAGGTGCAGTCTCCCAGAAGCAGTGACCCAGCTTTAGTGGCTTTGATGGAATTTATGTCCCTTCTTATCAAAAGGGAGAAATTCATGGCGGAGCACAGCCTTAGCTTGGGAGGATTTAGCCTCCCTCCACAGACATCTCTATCCCTGCATGTATAAACTCTCCCAATATGCACACTGGATTCTTCTTCTATAGCCATATCTAACATCGAGGCAATTTATGAAAATAGCTTCCTCCGTTAATGCTTAAAGTAGCGGTGTGGGAGAGTCTGTGCTTTATTCCCCCTGCATCTCTGTTCCTCAGCTGTAAAGCACCCTGGTGTGGACTCTCTGTCTCACCATGTAGGTGGACAGCCTTTTTCAGAGGCTTACATGCAATTATGGCACAAATTGCATCAATAAAGTCACTGATGGCATGTCTGGACATTACAGATATGTCTGTACTTGTAAGTTAAACAGATACTAGGAAAACTCCCAGGCAGTGGAAATGAATTGTCTGCTCTGTATATTTGCACTATTAAATTATCCCAGTGCAGTGTAGACCATGTCAGATGGCTTTGGCACCATAGAAAACACTCTAGGACAGTGTGAGAGTTAGCATGGGCTAGGGACAATCACAGCAGGCAGTTCATGCACAGCCTCTGTTTTGGAGTCTCAGAGGGGTCAATAGCACATTTTTGGGCAGTTCTGTAGCAGCCAATCTCACTGCTACAGGGTGACAAAAACCCTGGAGAATTAAACGGCAATATGTAGTCTAACTAATTGTGCCTACACACAATGGGATCCCAGAGATCCCATTCCCTGTTCCAAAGGGTAAGACTTTACTTTCACAAGGATGA
This sequence comes from Psilopsiagon aymara, assembly GCA_024733675.1. NCBI lineage: Eukaryota > Metazoa > Chordata > Aves > Psittaciformes > Psittacidae > Psilopsiagon > Psilopsiagon aymara. The sequence continues at coordinate 12,043 of JANRGW010054379.1, read as the reverse complement.
ATAATGCATTAAAGTTCTGCCTAGTAATATTAGTTTGAAATGTCAAAGTTTTCCTGCCCACAGTGAGGTTTCAGAATGCATATTTAGTCTCTTCAACAGATGTGATTTGAGCTTTCACTGTTGTTAACAACCCATAGCTCTCACATTCTGTACTTTGAGAGAGCTCAACACTTCTGAAAATCAGGCTATTCCAGTCAGCTCCTAAAAAATGGGGTTTGAAGCAGAAAAGACCAAATGCCTTTGATTTTCTTAGGCTCAGAATGAAGGAAACTTTTCTTCCAAGCACTGATGTAACTTAAGGGCAAAGCTAACAGCTGTGTTTTCAAAATGGGTGTTTGTCCACAAAGACTTAATGGCTTTTTGCATGGAAACACAAAGATGAAACCTTTCATTTTCATTAATGAAGAAATAATGAACAAGTAATGAAAAGAAGCAAGGATCAAGGATTTTATATAATTTATATAATCTTCCTGCTGACTTTGAAATAATCTGAAATCACTTGAAGGGGTTGTATGCTTGTATGACTTTGCAATACAGTGAAAGGCTGATTAAAGAAGTTCATCAGATGATAGAATCAGAGTCATAGAATTATCTGTGTTGGAAAAGACCTTTAAAGTCATCAAGTCCAGCTGTTCTCGCACTGCCAAGTCCCCACTAAACCATGTCCTGAGGCACCACATCTACATGTCTGTTAAATACCTCCCAGGACGATGACTCCAACACTGCCCTGGGCAGCTTGTTCCAATGCTTGACAACCTTTTAGGTGAAGAAATCTTTCCTAAAGTCGAGTCTAAACCTCTCCTGGAGCAACTTGAGGTCATTTTCTCTTGTCCTATCACTTGTTTCTTGGGAAAAGAGATTGACCCCCAGCTCGCTACAGCCTCCTTCCAGGTAGATTGAGACCCAGTCATCACATACCCAACAGAAATTTTCCTAAAGAAGCTTGAAAACTTCAATATGAAAATGCATTTAAAGAAATACATGGATCAGAGACAAAGTTCAGTCTTCAAAGCAAACAAGCAAACAGGGTTTTCATGGTGCCAGAGAAGAGTCACACAATACTTAATGGAAAACTCTTCAAAGACTGTGCAGTGGTATAATCATATACTTGTGCCATAATAAACAGTATGTTGTGGACCTGGACTTTAACTGATTTTCCTCTTTTGCATTACATAGTCTCCCTATAGCATCATAACTACCTCTACTTTCCTCTCCAACAACAGCTAGATTAAGTTACATTTAAAATAACAAAGAATAACTTGTCTCATTGAGATTTCAGTTGCTGTAGCTAAGCACCAGATTGCATTTAATCTGTGAAAGGACACAGCAAAGGAAATGTATAAATATATACATATGTAATACAAACAACGCATTTTTTTACTCTCTTTAATATTCTCCAAGAGATTCTCTTATTCTCATTCAAACAGACAAGCATCTCTGTCTTCAAGCAGCCTCACTGATTTTAAGGTATTGTGAGGAAGGCCAAATTTTATTCAATACATGTAAAAGACCTTTGTGGCCATACTGGAAGAGCAGAGCTTTCACAAGAGATATGAAGGAGGAAGATCTTTGATGGAAGGTGGAAGACGTTTAATGCAAGAAGTGTAGTGTCAGTTGTCATATGAAATATGAAGAGCAATTTAATAAATTGTTTAGCAATAGCCTTTGTCCTCTCAAATCTATTAAGATGAGAATGTGGGCTCAACAAATGGATTCCAAGGAGAATTAGAAGACATAAAGAAAATCAGGGTTTTTTTGGTGGGGGGTTCCTTTAGTGTTTTTTCAAAGTTAACCCTATAAAGACTTTTAAAAGTGAATGTAAAACTGTTGTAAATGGTTGGGTGGTTTTTTCTGAACAAAAGATATAATTCTGTTTCTATTGCAGCTGCCATAATAAAATCTCAGATACATTTTAACAACTACATTTCTTGATTTGTTTTCATGACTTTCATGACATCACTTCAGGATAAAATTTAATACTCAACTGAATTTTGTCTACCACATAAGCATGGTATCAGGGACATTAAACAGCTGTAGATTGTGGAATGAGCCATTTTTTGCTAGTTAATGTTCAACCTAAATATTAACAATGTCTTGAACTTATCCTAACTCTCCCTTTCATACTGGATGTCCTGATCTAAGGGCATGATGTTCTTGCCTGTACAGTAAACTGCAAAAATTACTTTGTTTAACTAGATACTATTATATAGTGTTATTGCACTGGGTTAGCATGGCAAGGTTTGGAGTGGGACAGGGGACAACAAGGGGTAGCTTCTGTTAGAAGCAACAGCAACAGCAGCCAAAGAGTGAGGAGCAGAGATTCCCCTGCAGCCCATGGCACAGCTCACGGTAAGGCAGGCTGTGCCCCTGCAGCCCACAGCATTGAGCATGTGGCTGCATGTCACATACTAAGGGCAGGAAGAGCTAAGGGCAGTGAAGCCCAGAGCACAGAATTGAACACACTCCACCCACATACTGACAGGAAACCTGAATCCCTTGGTACAATGTCTCTTTTCCCATTTTCATTTTATGAAATAGACACTGCTGACAATTGTGCAGTGGTTCTGTGAGTAGGACTCTCCTGATCAACAGATGTGGGTATTGAATTATTGCAAGATGATACCAGCCAAATGCATTTGGTCCCTGCAGTGTGCTTTCACTCTACAATGGAAAAAAACATTCTTTCTCTGTAATACAGCCTTTTAATTTCTGTAGTCTTCCAGGGTCTTAGACCTTCTCTTTGTTTTCTTTTTTATGAGGTCTGATATTCCTCCTAGTGTTCACAACTTGATAATATTCACCTGATTAGCACAAAAGTTTATGAATCAGCTGTTTAAAACAAGCCTGAGAAGTGCACATTGCTGGACTTCATGGGAGTGGCCGGTGGTAGACGTTCCACTCTTTGGAACAATAGTCCTACCACAGCTCAGTGTCCTCAATGTGCATTCTGTGGTCTCCTTGTAAGGTTCATATAGCTTAGCTCAAGTCATGTCTTCTTACTCCCATAAAGATAACATGTAATAGCTCTGCAGAAAGTAAAGCCCTAAGGTTTCAAATAAATTACTTCACCAAAAGTAAGTTAGGTGGTTTAGGCCCAGAGGTGATTTCATCTTAATTAAAGAGAAGTCTCTTATAGTGCAGCTGGAAAAGGTATGTGCTGTTATTTTTCAGCCTGCAAAATTTAACTCTAAAAACTTCATTTGCACTAAAAAGGCACAGAATTTAGTGCTTTCTCTAATACAACCCCCAAAACTAGATGTTCAAAAGATTTTGAAGTTGCATTCAGTTCAGTTTTCATGCTCCAGATTGTCACTTTCCCAGCCCTGAAATAGCTTTGTGCGAACATAGACACAAAGATAGAGGAACCAACCTTCCAAAAGGCTGAAATGATAGAGATGGGAAAAAGATATAGAGGAAGGGAATAACTCCTGCTGTTTTGGGACTAGTCGAGCAAACAGGGACTCTTGGCTACTGCACTTGGCTATGAGGAGTAATTACTGAGCCAGGCAATTATTTCTAGGGAAAAGCACTGGCTTCATTCAGCCACCTTCTGAAACAGCTAACAACTGGCAGGCACTTACATCCTAACAGCAGGGAAGCTTCCCTCCATCTTTTCATTTCTCTACACAGAAAAGAAAGAGTTGGCTGAAGTATGTTCTGGAGAATGCCTCCAACTCTGTGGTTCAGTGCTGAATGCAGCAAGATGGGTTAAGGAATTCAGTAGCTATAAAGGGTCCAATACTGTGTGTATTGGAAGGAAAGCCTCACCACGACCCCAGGGTTCAAGAAACAGCCACGACCTCTGGAGTGGTGATGACTCTTTCTCTCTGTTCTATGGGGTGCAAGAAAGATGTTTGTTCACACTTCTCTTGTCACGAGCAACCTCCTACCTCAGAGAGAAAACTGTGTATAGAAACCTTCTTATTTCCCTCTTCTCTGCCTCAGTATTCAAGTGAAAGCCCAAGGAGCTCTACTCAAAAAAACCATGTCTATTTGTATTCTTACTGTGCCAGGAAAGGACACACAGTCTGTCTTTAAGGTGGCCTGATCTATTCAGTCCCCAAAACAATTTACATAAGGAGTCAACATTGTTTAGTGCAGGCTTCACCTTCATTGACATTCATTGGTTCCACTGTGGTCTGTCGTTTTCAAGATTTCACTAGTGCTCAAAACATAGTGCTCATGTGAAGCCAAGCAGCACCACACGGATACTTATGCTGACAGATAAAGTGATACTACAAAGCATCTTTTTTTTCTGGCAGATAAGAACCACTTGGGAACAGTGTACAGCATTCTCATGGGGAAATTCCCTCTCTTGCACTGAAGTCAAGTACAAGACCCGACTTGTAAAAATAAAAGCTCCAGAGATAACTCCACCCTGCAAATTGCCCGTGTGTCACTACAATCTACAATAAATTTTAAACTTTCTTTTTTATCTTATTTTGTCAGTGTATTTGACTTCCTTATATTTTATCAGGCAGGAGGCACCTTTTACTATAAAAAGAAAGACCCTGTCAGTGATGCTTCTTGCAAAGCACAGATGCTATTCCCAGGCACTGTGCACTCTCCTTTGCATCATACGGTTACAACCCAGTATCTAACCCATGAGCAGGTGCTGAAACACTCTTATTTTCATTTCTTCCAATTGCCTTCTGTTTGTGTGTAAGTCAGCCCTTGACATAATGTCAACGGGCAGTTCTGGCAGCCGTTAAGGACACCCAAGAGGAACAAAGCTCCTTGTTGAAGCTTTCATAAAGCTGCACAAATACGTAGCAGCCTGAACAAACCTATTTCCTATATTTCATCTTATTCTGTTCAGCTATCAAACATAGGTCCTTCAATATTTAGGTGTAAACAATGTGTTAGACAACCCAAGCAAGCCTCTTGTAAATCCCTGGTCGATTTAGTTTACCTAGTTGTGTCTTGGGATTAATCACTTGCATTTAACAAAAAACTTACTTGTATTTGGCTAAACCAGGCTTCCTGGGAAGGCAGTGGAAGATATATCGAGTGCTTGTTAATCTTCCAACATTGGGAGAAGTTTTCTCCCTCTGTTTCTTCACCACTCGAATTATCTTACTTCCATTTCCAGTCCTTACATTCTTCTTTTTCTGTCTGAAGAGCCCTGTAAGTGCCTGTTGCATCTTTTCCATGAAGGTACTTGCCCACTGTAATGAAGCCACACTTCAGCTTTTCTTTTCAAACAGATTGAGCTGTATAATTCACTCACTCTGTGGTACTTCCCTCAGCTTTCATGTCATTTCAAGGACCATCTAAGGTGGAAAGGCAACTCTGGAAATCATTTGGTCCAAACCCCCAGCTAAAAGCTGGGTCACCTAGAGAAGGATTGTGTCTAATCTCAAATAATCATAAAATTCATTAATTTGCACAGCTTTTTTTTTGTTCTCCGGAAACACTGAATGATTCTACAGAGCAACCCCTCCTGCTCCTCTTGAGAGCACTCTCAGTTATGGGAGGGTTGGTTTTGTTAGCATTACTCTGATAGAGCATTAAGTCAGTATCATCAGCACATCATATGGTAATTGCAGCACTTAAACATGCAAACAGACAATCAAAAGCCAGGGATTTTCCTTGTGTAAAAGACACCAGTCACGTATTGGCTGTCTTGGTGAAAAATGACTTGATAAAACCCCTGAAATACTCTTATCAGCAAAGCCTGAGGGCACTGTGAAGGGTACATGCATAAGCACTGGATATGCATATTTCTATTTTCAGAGGCAAAATGGCAAAATTATATTGCCTCTGCACTGGTTATGAAGTTGAAGGATGAAACACAAACAGCAGATTTCTGATGTTCAGAAAAGGGAGGAAAAAGCGACTCTGTAAGACAAAAGGAAGTTCAGCATTCCAGCCAGTGATTGGAATGGTAAAATAGTGTGGGTTGGAAGTGATCCACAGAGGTCTGCTCTGTCGCTCCACACCAAAGTGCATCATCAAAGTGCTCATCATCATACTGCTCCAGCCTAGTTTTGAAAATGCCTAAGAAGGTCCCCACAGCTCTCTGGGGCCCTGTTGCAAAGCTTCACCCTTATGGTGAACATTTGTTTTCCTGTGTCCGTCTGGATTTTTCCCTGCTCTGATATCTCCCTGTTGTGTCATGTCCTCCCCCTATGCACTGCTGTGTTCAGTTGTGTCTTCTCTATCACCTCCCACTAGGCAGCTGTAGAACAGCAGTGAGGTCCCTGTCCTCTTCTCCAGGCTGAGCCAGTCCTAATCCTGAAACCTTTCCTCAGATGGCAGGCACACCAGCCCTGGTCATCTTGGGGGCCCTCTGCTTAACTTGCTCCAGTTGATTGATGCCTTTCTTGCAAGAGGGACCCAGGAATGGACACAGTCCTCCAGATGTCCCTCATAAGTTCTGGGTAAGGAGGAAAACCAGTTCTGTGGGTCTGCTGGCTCCATTCTTGCTGCTGCAGCCCATGCATGGTTAGTCTTCATTACTGCTACTTCTGCTTCCAGAAAATTGGTCCAGTGAAGAACTGTTAATGTTTACCCATCCAGACTATCACACCCTAAGGCATCATAATACAATAGTATAAAGGTCCAAAGCAGCAGTATTAGAACAACTTTTTTCAGTCCACTATAGTCATATGAGTATCTGCTTTTTAAAGAAAAGAAAGAAATATGACAAACCACTGTCTGATTTATGCCTTCATCCAAGCTAGCCATTATCACCTAGGAGACAAATAAATAAACAGAGCTTTCACACTCAGATGGTCTAGACTAGAAGCCACAGACCTCACACCAAACTGTGAGACAAGTCTCATAAATAACAGTAAAATGTGACTTGGAGCTAGATGATCTTAAGGTCCTTTCCAACCCTAACTATTCTATGATTCTGTGTATTTGAACTTTCAACCAACAACAAAACTTTCCAACACCAGTGTGTACAATATAACTTAGGGACAATTAAAGTTGGTGAATTCATTTTGATACAGAGCTAGAATTCTGTTAAGAATGATGAAGAAACTAGAATACAGAATTTGAGATTAAAATTGATTAAATGCTTCTGTTTCACCCAGTTTTGCTGTTCTTGGCTCCAGTATGGTTTGCGGGCATTGTACTCTTGAGAGGGCTCTTACCTTTAGCTGCAAAGCTGTGTTGAAGCACCAGGTATCCACACCACATCTTTTCTTCTGTCAGTATCACTACCCAGGTCCCATCCACCTTCTCAGGTGATGTCCAGTGGCCACAGTCTGTAGGCACCTCCTTTGGTACCTGCCTCTTGCCTTTGTGCCTAGTCCTTGGAGGTACCCACCATGTGTCTTGTGGTCTTGAGCATAAAAAGGTCTTTGTTCTGTGGGTCACATTCCACATTAATCCATCTTTTTTATGTATCCTCATCATCCCCCAGAATAATGCCATGAAGTAAAAAGCAGCTGACAGCTTCTCCCTCTGCTGCTGAGAAGAATGGATGACAAACTCTATTAACACAAGTGATGAGGAAGGAATTAGCACTTTAGAGGCAGTAACCCCAAGGAAAAACTCCTTAATACAAACATAATTGATTTGAAGCAATTTGTATTCAATGCCACTACATTATTAATACTCCATTAAATAATTAGACTATTAGAAATCTACTTTTAACTTCCAAATTCAGTTTTGCCAGTCCTCAGGTCAGGACAGATGGTTTTCTGTAGCAAACAAAACCTCAGAAAACACAGATTTGATTCAGAAACATACAAGAATGCCCTCGAGATGAACATTTCTAGTTATAGAGTCTTTAATGTGAGGACATTAAGATTAATGATCTGGTAATGCAGTTGCTAAGCATTTCACACAGATTTGCACTTACAGCAGGGTTTCCTCTGAAAGACAAGCAGCACTGTACACAAACTCACCTGCCAGTTCTGCTTAAAAACTGAGTGATAGAATGAGGTGTTTTCTTAGCAGCATGGACTAATCTAACAGAATCCCTTGTGCATGAAGTGAAGGAGTAGAAAAGGGAACATGTGTTGTTAATCACACTCTAACCTTGCAATGGCCACTGTGGCACAGGTTAGATGAGAGCTCTTAGTGAAGGCCGTAGGTGAAAGACTGCAAATACGTCTCATGTTCACGTTGCCAGATTTTATTTTCACAACTTGTCACAGGTACAGTGTGGGCACAGGAGCCAATTCCTCTGGGAACACAAGCTTTTTCTCTCTATAAGGGGAATTCTCCATTTGTCTCCTGGACAAATTTGGCCCTTGATATTCTAAGCTGCACAGAGGAACCAGACACGACGCTGAAGCCAACACAGCATAATGCTGCTTGATGCATTATGTCTTATTTGCATAGTCCATCCTGCACTTGTTTAAATTCACAGCATTCCAGTGAGGCAGAGAGGGGAGGTGGACAAACCAAAGTGCAAGATCGCTGGAGGGATCCTGGTGGTGATCAGGGAAGATGATGAAGCCAGCAGCATGGAGTGCTGTGAAAAGGAATGACCAGGGCAAAAGACCAAACTATAGGTACTTCAGAGTCAGGCTTTCCAAAAGCAGGGCTGCATGAAGCAGGACATGGCTGAAACCAGTATATTTTGCTTTGCAGTACTTGGACTGGGAACACCCAGATGCAGTGCTCAAAGATGTCGTAACTAAGCACAGGGAGGCAAGGGTCTTTATTTTCACCATGTGAGTATGCCAGATGATTTCTGACTGCCCTTTAAAACACCACAGCAAATGTTGAGCATTTTTTTTAAGAAAAGCCAAAAATACTTAATTTCATCCTCCTCCTTAGGTCTGTATGAAGCATCACTGCCATGTTACACTAGCCCTGACGAATGCAGAGTGAAGATTTTAATCTGAATATCCAGGTAACTTTCTGAATTACCCAGACAACTGTTGCTCCTAAGGACAAAACCCCACAATTAAAAGCTAGATCTCTAAATAGACTTTACACATAATATAGAATGCAATATTTTGCAAATGTTGCCTACTGAGGAAGGTAGATCTCATAAGGACAGCCAAGAAGTTGGGCTCACACAATCAGACTCACCTTTTGGTCACCCCAATCTGGTCAGAGAAATCCTTTTGGCCTATGCCATGCTTCTGAGTAAGAGCAGAATGAACAGTTGAGAAGATAAGGCAGCTTGGTTTGAAATGAATCAGGATCAAAATCCTTGGGCTGAGCTTGAACAAGGCTTCTGGGTTTTGGCTGGGCTGCAGGTCTGCTTCCAAGCTTTGCCAGATCTAGTGAAAATGCTCAAATCCCAAGAAGAGAAATAGCACCTACTCAAATTGCACTTATTTCTGATACATGACTCAGTCACACTGCCCATTAACCAGATGTCAGCCTTCTGATGTCTATCAGAGTCAAATCCTCTGCTCCCGGGTTTTGGTACCACCAGAAGTTATCTGAACTTCTTCAGTTAACAGTTACCCTGTTTGTCTTTTGTACCATTTGGCACTGAACTCACATCTCTCAGAAATATCAGAGATCACATGAGTAACCTGAGACACCCTCATACAGCGCTAGAGTAAAACTTATCCTCTTCAATATATCTGCAATTTTCTTTCAAATTTCATTACATTGGAAATGATGCAGGGAAAGAAGGTGAAGCTGAATTAGAGACTTTTGCAGGTGGTAAGAGCTGTGCAGTGATTTATTTTTCTTCCTGTCTTTAGCTGCCTTGCTTATTAGTTAAGCCTAAAATTTGGTGGCCTCTAAAACCAAAAAGTGGATTCATTTGGTTTAACCAGGGCACGGGAGATACAAGTAACTGCATCTTGGGAGCAGGGACAGCTTTTGTATTCCCCATCAATTTGGCAGCCATAGGAACCTCAGCCACAGCCACTGCGGACAGGTTTCAGGTCATTCCCTCTCTAATGAGATCTCAGCAGTCTGCTGGTGAGCGTTGGGCAGGGGCTAATGCCCCATCCTGGCTGCTGTGGGCCAGCCACAGGCTCTGTTCCTCCTGCTGCCAGCACAGCAGCATGTCAGCAGCAGCATTATTTATCCAACTTGGTGTCAGCATCATTCTGCTATTGAAATAACACTGTATAAATTCCATGAAATGTCTAGTTGTGTGTTGCTGTTGTCTCTATTCAAAGGAACAACAGAAACACAAAATTCAGTAGCCCTGTTCTTTCACCATCTCTAACGCTGTTCTCTTAATACTATCTGCGGCAGCAGGGTTGGAACTGGATGATCTTAAGGTCCTTTCGAACCCAAACTATTCTATGATTCTATGATTTATCCCATCAACAGATAACAGGTTGGCTGAACCTACTCTGTGAAGCCTGTGAAGCTGAGGCAAAGGTTTGCCCAACATGAGACAGCAGGAACACGGCTGGCAACAAGAGGCAGCCCTGCTCTGTTCACTCCCACCATCCCTGCTTTGCTCCATTACGTGCTACAGCTAAATTCTCACCCCTTATGCTAAAACAACACATAAGCAGTGCGCCAGAGTCCAGTACCGAATCAGCTTACACTGATTACACTTTATTAAAAGAGCTTGCGTGGTTTTCTTTTTGTTTCTTTTAATTTTGTTCTAAATTTTTGAATCTTAAAAATACAAAAACAGCCACCACAAGCAGAGACGTCCATGTGATTATATGAATTGAGGAGTGAGAAGCACTATAACTCTGATGCTTCAGACTTGTGAGGAGGTAAACATCACACAGTAACAACACAAACCTCTGACATTAATGGGCAAACAATGAATCGGTGTGTATGGAAGCTGTCCAAAAGATTTCTGTGCTTACCTACATATAATTTGTTCCATTTAAGGTCTCTAAAATGGACTTGGAAAGGATATTTTTAAAAGCATTTCCCCCACCACCATTCACAGAGCAAAGCATTACAACATTTTCCTACAGCTTACAAATCACTGTGCATGGGGAATTTCAGTATCTGGCATCTGTTAGGAGCATGTAGCATGCATCGAGTAACAAAGCTGATCCCTGGATAGCTCATTTATTTAATAAGTAGAGACAAAGACTTTACTCAGTTCCTTCTGCTGTAGCACTGAGATGGCAACCTCACTGCTCAGCTATCCCAGCAATGCTTTTAACCCTTAGCCCTGAGGCCAGCACATAGACACTGAATTTTCTGCCCAGCTGGCTCCGTAATAACCCAGCCACACTGTGGAGGGTACTTCTCTGTGTTGCACTAGGTTACCTCTGAACAGCGTGCTTATGCTCAGAGGACAATCTCATTAATAAGTTATTCAGAAGCCACCCTAATGCATCATGCCATTCACCATGTGCTTCAGGAATTAAAAAATAGCCTGTCTGAAGATGCATTTGTTCTTGAAATGGAGGAGAATGCATAATTCTGGCACACACTACCCCAGACGTGCAGAAGTAACCATTGGCTCTTGATTATTAAACAGAAAAGTATGCTGTCCTGCTTTGGAAGCAATCCCATTTGTCTGAATTGCTGCTCTTACCCATTAGCCACTCCACCCCACTGAGAACAGTATGCCCTGGAAAATCAATTACCCACTCCTTGCGTGTTGTGTGCACCCCTGGTAGAAGGAACAGGCTTTAAAATTAGGGCAAAATATTCCCCAGAGTTGAATTGGATCCAGAAACAAAATTATATGCATATTCAACTCCAAAATTACAAACTGTGGTACAGCTGCTTATTAACTGTACTTGTGCAGAGCTACCAGCAAGCCATGAATGGTTTGCTCTGTGGGTAATTTAGCTATGTAAGACACATCTATACTTTATTAAACAAATCAAGAAAGTGTATTGAGAAAGCTGGTTTAGGGTATGAATAAACAGATGCCAGAGTCTGAATTGTTGCAAATTTACTGCTGGATAACTTGGAGGCAATCACTGTTAGGCAGTCACTTATAGATTACTAGCATGTTGCAAGTATAAAATAAAATGAGTAAATTTATTACAGGGAAGTTAAGTAACTCAATTCCTCAGCAGTAAGACATGGGGCCACATTAACTCATTTTCTTGCAGTCATACGTACATGCTTTTAAACTGCAAATCTCTGAAATCTTTGAAAGTCCTGAGAATGTAAAAGTATCTCCAGGGAAAAATATAATAGGGAGAAAAGGGGAAGGGGAAGGGGAAGGGGA